>VDFB02387764.1:0-69311 GCA_007258455.2 Sequoia sempervirens | reverse complement strand
AAACTCATTTCCAAAATGAGGTAGATTATACAATATTGTTACAATTACAAAGTTACAAGATTCCTCCTCGAATACAAATGAGGAGTAGTACATATACAAGGTATACAACTGATACAAATGAACATATGAGATAGTACAAAGCAACTGGTACACATGAGCTCTCCAATCTGGAAGATCTTGCCATCACGAACATGAACTGGGGACCTAATGGTGTAAGGTGCACATTCCACCCAACCAAGTGGTACCCGAAGGCCCACCCCCCGTGCTAGGAGATAGTAAAAGGGCTCCCTAGGAAAAACCAACAACCATTAGACACAAGAAACTCACAATACTAAACTACACAAGTACAATACATAACACAAGGTTACATTGCTTCCAAATTATAAGAATCAAGTACATCATCTGCATAATACAACTAACTGATTGTTGTCATAGGAGGAGTGTCACACATAATTTTCTATCGGTTACCTTGGCGTAACCTTCCTAGGCTACCAGACCCCCATTCCGAGTTACCCTAGCTACCTCTACTGGTTTTTGGACCCCCATACAAACTATGTGAGATCAACATACCTTCCGGTTGGACCAGGCAGCTGACCTTGCCATTCCAGGCCTTCCCACTCATCCCAAGCCTAAACGAGCACTCGGGCCCATGAGTGAGGCTACATTATATAAAATTAATGTGTGGAACTACCCAAACCTCTAATTAATTAATTAAATTATCACTTGGTTAAACTCTCAGTGAGTTACCTTGGGGCCCCTTCATGTGTTGGACCTCCACAGAGAGCCACTCTCCTACTGACAACACAAGGATCTAATCCACAAACCATGGGTAGACAAGGTGCACAAAACTGATAACATATATCAACCATATTGCAAAGGACAACATATCACGTTCGTAGTAACCTGGTGTTCATACTGAATCACAACTCACATTCATAGTAACTGGGTTTCCAACTGATCTACAACCATGTGCACTACCCAAGGTAAATCAAAGGGTTGAACCAAAACACATAACAACCCCCTCATAAAATAAATTCATCTAGAAGACTTACAAGATCACTACTAACCCAAATTTCCCAACTGATGTGAATAAAAGTATTTATAAATTTAATAAACAGATTCATGTAGTAAATAAATCTATCATTAGGATTTCCTAAATCCAATTTCATTTCAAGAAACAATAATACATTGCTCAAATATTAAATCAACTTAAATACAATTTTCATTTACAAACAATAAGCAATTAAATCTAATTGTTTAATTCCAGTTTTGCAATCACCCATAAATAAAATCAATTTTCCCATTACATATAATTAAAAATCAATTTCCCCTTTTTAAATCATTTCATATTAAAATTATCTATTTGAAGCATCTATTATATCAAAATAGCCAACTAAATAAATATATTTATATATATATAATTAAATATATATAAATACATATAATTATAAATAGATAAATATATTATTTAATTGTTTAAAACAAATTCTTTACAATATTCAATAATTTCCAACTAAATATATATATATATATATATATTTTACTATATATATTTATATATTTTATATTATAAATAAAAAAAAAAAACAAATTTAATTAAAGAGAGGGCGAACAATTTTATGAAGTCTGTGTAGGTTTCAACAGCCATACATGGTTGTGGCTGTGGGTTGGGCTACCTACATAGCCTTCCCCACAGGGGGGGTCGCTGCTATGGAAGGTAGCAGCACTGCCTCCACAACCAACGCCTCCTCTATGGGGCTGCTATGGGTAGGCCCCCACATAAACATTTGGTATTTAAAAAAAATCTCCCCTGTTTAATTAATTTCACGCACGGGCTATCAAGCACCGCTGCTCAATAACTTTTTAACAGGAATTATATTCAAAATTACATATATATTTATATTTATATGTATATGTATATATTCCAATATATATATATATATATATTAGCATGATTGCTTGAGAAGAGCTAAATTTAAACAAAATTTTTTCTTCAGGAAAAGATTTGCAATTTTATCAAGATTTACATTTTCTCCAATTCCTTACTAGAGGAATTCAATACAACCCTACGCAGATTTCAACCTTTTATTTCTTTTCCCTTTGAGTTTTTCTATTGTTAAAAAAAAAACAATTTCCCTACAAAATCTTTCAACAATTTTCTACAAAAGCTTCTAAAACTTCACGACAATTTTCCAAACAACCTTTCAAATTTAAAAAATAAAATTAAAGTTTTCCCAAAATTAACAAATCCTCTTGTACAAAAAATCTTTCAATTTTTGCAAAACAAAGCAAAGCTTCTATAGAAATACATAACTGCTGGAAAAATGTGCCTCAAGCTTACCGACATGAAACTCTTTGGTAAGAGAAATCGGTGAGACTTAATGTCTTACCGACTAGCAACTGTGTTCAAAAGATCAAAGTTGTTGAGACTTTGGTTTTGTCTTGCCAACGGGTTGGTTCCTAGTGGTCATCGAGGAGACTCTTGGCGACAGTTGAATATCGGGGTGACTGTCACACACATTCCGACTGTGTTAGTCCCGCCGATAGCTTTATTCATATTGGACTTTGGGGAGACTCTCAGACTCTTTTCAAAAGCACCAGTCTCACTGATGGTTCTCCTCTCACTGGCAGGTATACATTCGGTATGATCTCTCACGTTGTTATCTCGAATGGCTGTGTCCGTGGTTCGTGGATGTGGTCTTGCCGAGAGGTTTGAACATCGGTGTGAGCTCTTGCTAATAATGTTTCTCTCACCGACAGGCTGGTGCATTCTATATGACCTCTTGGTGATAGCATTTCTCTCGCCAACTTTTTTGTGATCAGTGTGAAATCTTGCAGATAGAGGATATATCGCCGATGGATTTGTGTTCAGTATGATGTCTCGTCGATAGCGATGGTCTTTCTGATAGAGCTACATGAGTTGAACATCAATGTGAAGTCTTAGTGACAATGATGGTCTTGCCAATGGTTCTGTAGTGGACATCGGTGAGATGTCTTGCCAATAGAGTGGGTTTGGCTAATGGTTTTGCATTTGGTATGATCTCTTGTCGATGGTGTTGGTCCTGCCGATGGACATATCAGAGTGACATTAACTATCGATGAAATATCCTAGACTCTTGCTGATGGATAGTTGGTTTTCTTGTGATATCAGAGAGACTTGATTTGTTATCGATCTGAATTCTTAGGGTGTTGCTGATACCTTTGGTCTTGCTGATAGCTATGTGATTGGGCATTTTGGTATCGGGGAGACACAGTCTAGTGTCTCACTGACATGCGATACAGTTGAAATTTTTTGACTGGACGTCTATCCTATGTGGTGTGTTCTAAGCCAATGAGAGAAGCAGAATGTGAACCGTTGGTAGTTGGATTGTTGTGACCGTTCCTGTGTGGAAGATGAACAGATTGTGAGGAAAACGATAATGCTCTGCAATTGTCGACAATGGTAAAATTTTTGATGGTGTAGAGTTGTTCAATTCTGAACACGATTTGATCAGTGTGAGTGAATTCAATTCAGAGAGCATTGTAACAGTGATGTTCTGTACAAGGTTGATCAAGGAAATGTTGCTGCTGTTAATTTGACATTAGAAAGTGAAGTTTGATCTTTGTATGTAATTTTGTTTACTGTAATACAAAGATGATTTTCTTGGTGTGGTGGGTTTTTCTCCCGTAAGGGTTTTCCCACGTAAATTTGGTGTCCAATTGTGTATGTGTCCATTTCTCTATTCTGTTATTCTTTTCATGTGTATCTTATTGAACTGTAATTGCAAAATTTAAAGTCATATCTACATTCTTCCCTGAGGTTTTGACGTTAGGAGAGTTTGTTTTGCACTTAAGCTTTCCTTACATAATCTTCTTGCACAGGAAAAGATTGCAAAATAAATTAAAACAATAAAGAACCTATTTCTGCAAGCTTGAGGAAGTGATGTTTGATGTAAAAATTTTCCTGTAGATTCCAATTTTTCCAAAGCTTCCTCCAAGAATTCACTTTTCCAAAAGAAGAAAACCAAAAACTAGAGCCCAAAAATTTCCCGAGAACTTTTTTTTTCAATTTTTAACAACTATAAAATATCTTTTCCATTCCCGTGAAGTAACCTCTTACCTCTTTCAGTTATTGTCAATATTCTCTCTGAGAATTATTTTCCAACTACTGTGTTTAATAAATTTTCTTTCACACATGTCAAATTTAAAATATATTTTAACCAACTCAGATATTTCCCTTTTGATATTTATAAGAAATTTATGCTATTTTAATAATTCAAACTTCCCAAATTAACATTATCTATTTTATGCAATTTATAATTCAAATTCACATAATAATTTCTAAAAAAATTTAATCAATTAGTTTATTTACTTAATAAAATAAATTTAATCACGAGGATTAAATTACTTTACCAAATAAATAAATAAATTTAATTAAATCACATATAGAGCTTCTAACAACATTAATATAAAATAAATAAATAATCATTTAAAATATTTTAATCATTAATTTCCACAATGCAAACATTGCAAGATAAATAAGCATAAAGGAAAATGTGGAAAACATAACAACATGACATATCGAACATGGACTAATGACACACTATGACTAGGGTTGTGGTTTCACAAGGGAACCCCATTACTATCTCCCAATCAACAATACCATTAGGCAATGTACATGCTCAAACTTGTGAATCCAGGTGGAGATGATGTCCTGTACCTGCAATTCTGTAATCAAACAAATGTCGTACATGTCTATAGATCATATCAAACAAACTGTGAAGAGAAATTGCGGAATAGCAGGGTGCTCACAAGCGAGTGATACAATCATGTGCCCTTCACCAATATAGTTACAATAAGACTGATGAAATTAAACCATCAATTAAACAACAGATGAGCATATATCAATATCAACTCAAATAAACAACTATGCTAATCAGAAAGCATGCCATAAACAATAACATCCATATAGTGTATCATCACATCAAAATATAAAACCATCATCGCTCCAATGTTAGCAATCATATAACAATAACATAGTATCATGGTCTATCAATGTAAAAGCATTGTTTGAAAACATAAGCAAATCGAAGGGGTACTACATCCTCTAAAATTTATGTTGTGATTGTGAATAACCTCCAATGATGTCTATCTATTTTACACTATGATCTCATAAATATCTAGTTCACCTTCTTTTCTTGCTAATTAACCCTACCATCCAAGATACAACAAATAATATTCCGTTGAATTACTTAGAATAAACAAAAATGTTTCTTAAGACAGACCTATACTTTTTTATAATGCATAGTGCCACCACTAGGGTTATTCTGATAGTTATTATGGTGTAGTTAATAGTTAATTTCCATTATTTTAGATCCTTGGTGCATAATTTAAATCTTGGGTGAGATTTTTTACTCATTGGTGTACTTGTATATACATAATGAAGAGAGCCATTACTAACTTATTTCATCAATATGTTGGCCTCCTAACAATGTCACATAGTGTGGAAAAGAAAGAAAGGGCTTGTGGTCACTATAATCCATGATCCTTTAGACATCTTTTAGTTATTTCAAGGTGAGAAAACACACACTTATGGAATGCCTAAGTTTTTAATTAAATGATGAAGAAAATAACACAATTAAACCCTAGACAACTAAGATGAAATTCAAAATTATTAATAATTGAGAAAGTTATGGTTGCTTAGCTCTATTTTTTTATTATAGTAGTAAGACATATATATCTCACTATATTTGATGCTTGGAAATTATATTATATCTTGAGATATTAGATTTATATTGTAATTATTATCACATACATGTCTTTGAGTTATATTTTTTATTGGGATGGAATATTGCTTTGTTTATTTCTAAGTGGTGTGATTATGTCTCAACCATATTTGTAATATTTGCTAATGTATGTTCTTGAAACCCGCTCACCTATGAAAAATATTTTATTTTAGGACCTAATGGTGTTAAGAATAACTTTGAGGAGATTATTAGAGGTCAATGAAAAGTATTTTAACTTCCGGGTATGTGCAGGATCATGATGGGCCAAAAAGTGGCAATATGATGGGTATGTGGTTGATGACTATTTTTTTACCCAAAATTAATGAAACAAAAATGGTTTTTAAAGGAGATTCTTAGATTTCCACCGATATAAATTATGCTTTACTTTGGATTTAATAAGTAATTATTATTCATTTTCTATTCAAATTATGACTAAAGTCCTGATTGATAGGCTGATTGAAAAACATCTATAGCTTTCAAACGGTATCACATTTTTTGAATCCAAAACATGCATCACATTTTTTGAATCCAAAACATGCATCACATTCTATGCTTTGCATACTATAGGATTTAAAAAATAAAAATTGAATTTCATGAAGTTTTGACCAAGTTAAGGTTGTCAGACATATGAGTTTTTATATTTTTTAAAAAGTTGTAATAAAAAATTCATAATTAATTATTTACTTAGAAAAAAATTACAAGAAAATATGCATCACATTGGGGCATGAGTCCTCTACTTATATCTAAAATATTATAAAAAATATTATCATTTTATTATGGTTAGGGTGGTCAGACAGACACCTACTTATTTTTTCCCTGAAATTTAAGTACCACTACATTGAAATTTCAAATTTTCACCAAATAGATTTTTTTTTTTTAAAACAAACCTAGTAGTTTAGAAACTACATTCAATTTTCTACAGATTCTATTCTTACATATTTTTGAAATAATATAGATAACTTATTCAAATTTTTACGTCAAGTTGCCTAACTTTGACTTTTCTGAATTTTTTGCCACTTAAGGGCCTATTTTTTCCATGATGATCCCGCACATACCCTTCTTTGATTTCAATCAAGCCTTAATTTAAAATTATACAAGTTTGAAGGCATAAAAGATAAATATGCAAAACATTTAGATGATGCCAAGTGTAGTATCCATGATGCAACATGTAATTGTTTATAATTATATCTCCAAGTAATATGGATAGTGCTCAACAAGATAATATAATGATTTGATTAATAACTAGTTTCCTAATCCTTGTCCTTAAATACACAACCCTAGGCACCCAATTTGAATTAGTTAATATGCAAATTAATGACCAAAAATCATAATTTTTGAAAGGATTACCTTGGGAATGTGGGAAGTTACATTATAATTGTGAGGAAAATATCACATTTATGGTTATTTCTAGGGGAAAAATATGTGCCTACAATCCATTCCAAGATTTTAGGAATTGCTAAACTAAAATTTAGTATAAAAAATTGGAGACTAAGGTTGGTGGATGGAGGGTTATATTTAGGTTTGATATTATCATGCAAAAAATAGATCAAATTGAGTAGAAAGATAATGTGTTTACAACAAGGTAAGATTAGGTGTAAAATAATAGAGTGAAAAGAAAAGTATGCACTTTTTATCTCTATAGGAATAAATGGGAATATATTTGGTCATTCTAGGCCATGAAATTATGATCTACTTCATATATAATATTCTATGATCTTATCTTTATCTCTAAGGTATAGAATTATGAAAAACACATATTTAGGAATTCTCGTGCAAGATCACAGTGCTCTATTATTAGGAATAGTTTATAAATTTTGAAGAAGTCACCTAAGTTCACACATCCTTTTCATTCTCTTTATATTTTACCTTGCTAGAAATATCTATTTTTCTTGGTCAATTCGGCCATCTACATGAATTTCAACACATCATAGCCAATGTCCCTTATCTCTATTGTGCTAAATTATTGAGATGTTCAAGGATAACTCCAACATCAAGATACAAGGAATAAGTTACATAAAAATTATCTCTTTCTCAATATTGTACATTATATATTAGTTATATAGTTAGATGTATATTTGAGGATTCATAAATGATCTAGATATATATAATTTTGAGGGAACCTAAAGTAATGCATCCTTTTTATAATTATTCCCTTTTACACTACTAATTATGCTCAATTTTCCTCATAATTACAATTCTATCCATTCTAAAAATTATCACCATAATTTCAATCAAGGCCAATTTTTTATATTAAAAACCTTGGCTGTCCTCCATAATTAGTTCTAACAATTTTATTTGTTCTCTAGATCAAATTATTCATACTTTAGATACTCAGTTAATCCTTATTTCATAACATTTATATTTGTTCATTAGATCAGATGCACATCAACAATTGGCACTATAAGGAGGGGCACCAAACTAGAGTCCATTAGGATCCACCCTTGATCAATATCAAGCAATCTTGAAGCTTGATTGTTAGAATTAAACCACATAGAAGAATTATGTGTGATCAAGACCAAGTAAGAAGGTCAAGAACTAGTTTTGTGGGAGCTATCCATAGGAACATTAAACTTGTACTCATTTCTTTCTTTGATAACACTCAATCCCCCATGCACTTTTCCATGTATCATGACCTACCCACAAATATAGATAAATTATGTCCCAAATATTGTTACAAGTATGAATGAGTATGGTGGTGTTGTCATTAATGTTGTCATTGATGTCAACATAGTATAGATTGTTGTAGAGAAAGGAAACAAGTGATTGCAGGTTGTGCATGTATAGTTGAGATACTATAGAGATGTTGTGAGTACATGGAGCTATCTTTATGATGCTACAAGTGTGCTAATATTATGAGTTACCAAATGCTTTTGAGAAATAGTGAAGGCAAAATTGAGTGTGTGTTCAGAATGTGCTTCGGTTTGTGCTTTGCATTTCTTCTGTGTTGATCCTATGCTTGTGCAAATATGAAGTGCTATTTAAGGGAATCCTTGGGTGATATATCCTGGATTAGAGCTTCTGGTTTGATGAAGAGTGAAAATTGTGTTCACTGGTTTGTGAACTGGTCTAATAGAGTTGTTTGTTTGTGGACTGGGAGAAATGTATCTGCTCTGCAGTCCTCCGCTGGTTTTTTTCAGGTCTTGCAGATCTGGTAGAAGGCTTTTAATGGTGTTATCTATGTTCTGTCAAAGGTGTTTGTGGTTTAGTGCTCCGAAAGACTAGGTTCATAATTACTATGTGTGTTTGTATAGTTCAGATGGACTAATGGAAAGTATTCTGTGTATTAAGGTTGTTGCATTAGCTGTAGATGAATCTGAAGGCATCCAAGATGTGTTCCATTGTATGATGAAGCATGTTATGTGGTCTGCACATTATCCTCTTGTTGCAGAAATGTGTACTTCAAAGTTCATTTATGTTTTCATTAGGTTTGGTCGACCTAGTGTCTACACGTCATGTGAAGGATAAGTATCAATTAAGGAAGCATGTGATTGATTTGAGATGTTGTTTTGGGTCTTGGTTAAGTGTTGGTTTGGTCCACTCTCATTCTCTTCCACCACGGGAATGTTGAGTTTCTGACCTAATTTGAATTTGTAATATGAAGTGTGTTTAGCTGACATTGGAGAAAGTTTCTAAGGTTGAAGATGGTATAAATATAAGACAAGATATTAAGGATTGAATGCTACAAGTGTGAGAAACAAGAGTGTGTGAAAGTGAATTAAGGAAACAGTACTTTAATGTGCTTGAATCTTGAAAGTAGTGAGCTAATGGTGTTTGCAATTCTCTGATCAAGGCTGCGGATGTGTGCAAGTTGTTGTGGTGGATTTTCTGTTATCTTTCTTTATCTATAGGTAGTGAGCCTCCCTTCTAGACAGTGAGTCCTATCTGTAGGTAGTGAGGCTTGTACCTAGATAGTGAGTCATATCTTTGGCAATGAGCCTCTTTGTAATCGATTTTGCAATTACTCTTATATTGTGAGTTAATCCTCACCATGGTTTTTCCCTTATTGGGTTTTCTATGTAAATCTGGTGTTTCTTGTGTTGATATTGCTTTCTATTATCTGCACTCCATGCTCATACTTAATAATAGATTAAAGTGGATGTGGATTTAATAATTGTTTGATATTTGTGAATGTGATTGGTGACAACTAATTCACCCCCCTCTTAGTTGTCTTGTGCATTTCAACAATTGGTATCAGAGCTTTGGTTCCTTAGAGAAGATCTTAACCTCTTGAGTTAGATCTGATGGCACACAAATTGTTAATCCCTGTGTTTGATGGATTTGACTAAAGTGACTGGAAAGTGCAAGTGAGAGGTTACCTAATCTCTCTTGGCTTGAAGACTTGGAAAGTTGTTGAGACAAAATATGTTGAGCCGACAAGTGGTCCTTCTTCTGCAGATGATATTTCTACCTATGAGGAAAATGAAAAAGCAAGGTATGCAATCTATAGTGCTTTATCTAAGACTGAGCATACAAAAGTTATTTCATTAAGCACTACTTATGAAGTGTGGGAAAAGTTAAAAGATATCTATGAAGGAAATGATAGAGTCAAATTATCAAAGAAACTAACAACAAAGTACAAATATGAGAACTTGAAAATGGAAGAAGGTGAAGACATTGCAAGCTACTTTTAGAGGGTTGATATTGCAGCAAATGAAGTCAAAAATCAAGGTGGTACTTTGACAGATGAAGATGTAATGGAGAAGATTTTGATGACCCTACCAGAGAGTTATAGTGACAAGGTCTCAGCTATTGAGGAAGTTTCTGATCCAAATAAATTCACTAAAGAAAAACTATTTGACACCTTCACCACATTTGAAATGAGGAAATTTGGAAAATAAAAGGAGAGAATACAAACAACCTTCAAAGCCACTAAGACAGAAGATTATCCGGATAGTGAAGGTTCACAAGAGTTGGAAGCAAACTTTACAAGGAAATTGAAGAAAGGTACTAGCAAGTACAAAGGTATGTTACCTTTTAAATGTTTCAGTTGTGGAAATTTTGGTCACTATGCTTCAAGATGTCCTAATAGATCCATACACAAAAAGAAAAGAGATAATAAAGACTAAAAGGACAAAAAGTTCAAAAAATTGTATTATGTTAGAGAAGATGCTGGAATTTTTGATGATGAATCTAATTTTGAGGATGATAAAGATGAATGCAAGTGTTTCTAGCCTTGCAGAATAAATATGTGTCTATAACCATGGAAGATGTGCAAGGGAATGTGGTCTAGAAAACAAGAAGGATGAGATGGAAGGTACTCTGGTTACTGCCTTTCATGCTAGACAAGACAAATATTATTGGGTAATTGACAATGGTTGTTCAAATCATATGACCGGAGAAAAAAGTAATTTTACTAAACTTGAAAAGTATGATGGAGGATTAGTCATGTTTGGAGATGATTCTGGTGCAAAGATTGTTGGAAAAGGAACAATTAGTTTTGATGGAAAACATAGTATTGATGATGTTTATTATGTTAAGGGCTTAAGGAATAATCTTTTGAGTGTTGGAAAAATGTGTAGCAAAGGATTTAAACTTGTGTTCCAGGATAATACCTGTGAGATCAGAAAAAGGGTCTGAAACTGTGGTAGCTATAGGAAGAACATATGGAAACATTTATCAGCTTAAGGGTGTTGATGGTCAGTGTTTTGTGTCTCAAGTTAATGAAATTTGGCTATGGTACCAGAGGATGGGACATGTAAACTTTGACAATCTGATTAAGATTAGTTCAAGAGAATTTGTTAGGGATCTTCCTAAAATCACAAAGCCCGCCAATACTATTTGCAGAAGTTGTCAATTGGGAAAACAAACAAGATGTAGTTTTAAAGGAAAAGATCATCTACACATCTTCAAGCATACTTATTTAGGGTGAGAATTGCTCATGAGGATGTAGTTTTTAGTTTTTTCCCTTATACACTAGGTTAAGAATCCTATGAATAGTGTTGCAAGTATGTTACAGGTGTTGTCATCGATGTCAATAGTATGGAGTTTGTTGATGATGTTATTTTTGTTGTTAGAAAAGTGGTAGCATGTGCCTGGAGTTAATATTTTGAGGGTTGAATGTTTTTTCTAGTATTTTGTGCTATGTACAACATGGGAATGTGGGAAAAGTTAAAATAGGTCTTCCTTCTCTATTGGCTTGGATTGAGTTGAATTTCCCTTTCTCATAGAGGTTTTGGACTGACTCAATATGGTCGTTACACATTTCATGTTCATACATTTTAGTGTGGCCGACAAGGAGAAGCTTTTTGATACTGGCATAAGGTATTGTAGACACGTCAAATTGACATAATGCATTCAACTAGGTCATATTCATCCATTCGGCAGATAAATCAAGTTTATTTATCAATCTCCTAAAGTCATTAGTTTAAATCAAATAAATCAAACTTGATCCTATCATCTCTTTGATTAAATAAATCAATCATTTATTTAATTAAATCTCAAATCATCATTCATCTCCCTTTGATTTGATTTAAATCCCTAAATGAAGTCAAAGTGGTCAAATCAACCTAATCATCATCCTAGCTAATTAATCCTGATTTAATCTAATGCTAATCTCATCCCACTTGCATTCTCTAGATTTGGCCACTTGCACATGAAATTGCATTTAAATGATTTATCAAAATCTTTATTTTCAACTTGGCATAAAGGAAGAATATTCTCCAAGTTTGAATCTCCCCCCAAGTGGACATGTACACCAAACAGAGCATTTATGAGGCCTTACATGTCTCTTACATGTCCCCTTCCAAAGGTCAAACTCAACATTCATTGCAAATTTGAATTCAAATTTTCCCTCTCATGGGCACTCTTCCCAAATCTTGCACATACATCAACCAATCACATGATGACAAGTGTCCTCCTATCATTGGCTTAATCTTTAGTCCCACATTGGTCCATTTTCAACAATTAGCATTTTGAAAATCTTTAAATACAAGCTTCATCTTTGAGCAAATCCTCCACAACTTTCATGCAAGGTCACTCTCTTCATTTGAGAAATGATCTTGTCCATCATTATCATTAGCTTATCAATCCAGGATTGGGAAAGGGTCACTAGCACATGTGACACCAATCCAACATGGAATAAGTTTTTATCTTGCTTTTAAAATGTCTTCTTGATGCTATTTTTGTTACTTGTGGCATTTCTTTAGCATAGATATTCTATTTCATGGAGGTATTTGCAGATTTGTGTGTTTAGACTAACATTTCTAATGAGTATTTGAAGTGGTCTTACATGCAGATTTAATAGTGTTGCAAGTATGTTACAGGTGTTGTCATCGATGTCAATAGTATGGAGTTTGTTGATGATGTTGTTTTTGTTGTTAGAAAAGTGGTAGCATGTGCCTGGAGTTAATATTTTGAGGGTTGATTGTTTTTTCTAGTATTTTGTGCTATGTACAACATGGGAATGTGGGAAAAGTTAAAATAGGTCTTCCTTCTCTATTGGCTTGGATTGAGTTGAATTTCCTTTTCTCATAGAGGTTTTGGACTGACTCAATATGGTCGTTACACATTTCATGTTCATACATTTCAGTGTGGCCGACAAGGAGAAGCTTTTTGATACTGGCATAAGGTATAAATAAAATATCAAGTGTGTGATCAAGGGAATAAGTTTTCAATGTGTGATTAATAATTTTTTTTGAAAGTAGTGTGTTGGAGGCAAAGGAATGAGTGTGAATTTGTAGAGAAGTATTTGATGTATTCTAGAGGAAGTGAACCGAAAGCATAAGAGTATAAGTGAAGTGTGGAAGGCAGTGAGCCAACCAAAGTGTGTGAGTGTTGTAGGTAGTGAGTCGAAGTTAGAAGTGCAAGTGTGAATGTTGGAGGTAGTGAGCCAAAACTAGAGTGTAAGTGTTGAAGGCAGTGAGCCAGAGGCAGTAGACGTGTTGTGAAGGTAGTTGCTTGTCTGATTCATCAAAGTATTGTATTATGAGGTTGCAACCTCATTTTTTAAGTATTCAGTAGGGAGTTATAAAATTCCTTAAGTTAAAGACATTAAAACTGGTTGTAACTATTGTTTCATTTTTTCAGGCTAGATTTGGACAGTAGCTCCAATCATCTTTCTCATTGTGGTTTTTCCCTTGTTGGGTTTTCATGTAAATCTAGTGTTGTGATTGCATGCTCTTTTTTTGACTACTCTATCTAGTTACAAGTTTTAATTGTTAAGTTTTGAATTGAATTTATTGAGGGATATACTTATTCACTCCCCCCTCTCAGTATATTTGTGTGTTCTAACAATTTGTATCAGAGCTAAGTTCCTTAGTGCAACCTAATAGCTGAAGGTAGATCTTGGTTTAGAACACATGGCTCATAAGGAGTCCTCTTCTAAGGCACTGTAGTTTGATGGAAATAACTATGCCTTCTACAATGTGAGGATGGATGCCTATCTCACATCACTTGGGTATGATGTTTGGAGAGCAGCCAAGGATGATTATGTTGAACCTACTCATCGTATCACTAATCCAAATGCAAAAAGGGCTCATGAGAACAATGCTAAAGAAAATAATGCTATCCTGAGTGGGTTATCAATTTTTGAATTTTTTAAGGTAGTGCAATGCAAGACTACAAATGAGCTATGGGATAAGCTCAAGAAACTCTATGAAGGAAATGATAGTGTGAAGCGAGCAATGTTAACATCCTATAGAACATTGTTTGAGAATCTAAAAATGAAGAAAGAGGAGAACATAGCCAGCTATTTCCTCTAGGTAGATGAAGCTATGAACTCTCCCTAATTGGTTTGACTAAAAAAATTTTGCAATTGAAGAAGCCAAGGACCTGACAAATATTACCATGGAAGAGTTCTTTTGAACATTCATAACCTATGAAATGAGGAATGAAGTTCAAAGTACACACAAAAGAGAAGTTGCATTCAAAATTGTGAACAAAGAAGAAGCATTCGGTTCACACAGTGATTCTGAGAAAGAAGAATCAAACTATGTGAGAAAGCTGAAGAAAGGATCAAGCAAGTACAAAGGTAAATTACCATTCAAATGTTTTAATTATGAAATAATTTGTTGAACACCCAAGATACTAAGAGGGGGGGGTGAATCTGTATTCTCTTGAACCATTCAAACATTAAACATCCAATCACCAAAGCATATTCAACTGTAATAAAGAAAGAAATCATGAAACATTAACAACACCACATAACACATGAACACTAGGATTTTTACGTGGAAAACCCAAAATGGGAAAAACCATGGTGAGGGTTACCTCACATCTTATAACCGGTTATAGTATATTTACAGAAGTGTTCACTGAAGGTGGAATCACTGTCCAAGTGGACTCATTTCCCACAGAGAAAATGATAGAAGAGAGATTGTGGCTCACAACCTATTTAAACTATTACAATTGCATCCATCATATGCATGAAATATAGTTCCAATGAAGCTCAATAATCTGACTTTACATACTTCATCCAATTTAGATTTAACACTCTAGTTTCCTTTGCATTCATATCACTTCAATCTTCTACTCAACATTCATAACTTAAATTCACACTGATATAATAATATTCACATCTAGGATCTTTGCAATATTCATTATGTTCATTCCATACATCAAAACACCAAAAATATCTAACATATATATCCAAATCAACTCTAACATCAATTAAGTCGGCCTAATTAGATGTAACACCCAAAATATAATTTGTCAGCTTTAAAACTTTCATACATATCTCATGCCAAGATATAAAACTCAAAACAACTTAAAATAAGTCAGAATGGACCTATAATAGATTTTACATAAGACCACAATACTTATTTATCCTTAGCATACCTTCAAACTTGTTAGGTTGGCACAACATAAGACCTAATAACAAACTCCTTCAACTGTGTATCCACATTCAGACACGCGGACCTCACAATTCAATGCCAATTGGAATTCATACTCTAATGTCATCTGGAAACTTACCCTCAAAAGCGCAAAGCCAAAGACTCATACGTGGAGGAGTGCTTTCTTTGTACATATGAAAATGTATTAGAAGTTTTTGGGGGATTTAGTAGTCTCAGTTCAGTTTGTATATATGGTTGAGAGGGAGTATACAAGTTCTTTTTGTGCACCCTTTTCCCTTGATGTCAAAGGGGGAGAGATGTGTGAAGAAGTGTTTTGGTACATGTTTCCATCAATAACAAAGGGGGAGATTGCTAAAAGAATGAAGAAGTTTGTGTGTTGTCATTGATTTCAACACTACATAATGGATATCAAAATGATATGGAGAATATTCTGCATAGACTTGGTTCACAATTAAGATCTACTATGTATCAAGTGATTGAATTTTTTTTGCTCTCAGTGCCCTCTAGTAAATTGGTACGCATTCCATTGCATGTACAAATCTACTTTTGTGATTCCAATATATTGTTTGTGGATGATAGTAGCATCTGAATTTAGAATTTCACTTGGTCTAGATAAGTGGTTCAAAAGTTGCAAGTGACAGAAGTTTAGCATATAAGGTTTTGTCAATTTTTTGTGTAATGAGTATGACCCATTCGGTCTGCACTCCACAAATTTTTGTTAGGACTTTTAGTTTTGGGAGAATGTTTACATGTGTCTGTGTATTGAAATTTCTAGTTGGCATGATATTTTGAGATCCACGTTTCCTATGGTTGGCGATCAGTTGAAGTATTTTGATTTTAAGTCTTGTGCTTGGCTGACCTAAAATATGTAAAGGATTGTGGAGTTTAATGATGTGATGTGAATGTAAGAGGGAGCTACTATAGGTCCATGCCAACCTATATCACATGTGTTGTGGCACGAAGGTAATTTAATTTGAATTGGGTGCCAACAAGACACGTTTTGCATTACTTTGGGTGACATCTAATTAGGCCAGCCTAATTGATGTTTGCAATGGAGTTAATATACATAGAAGATCATTTTGAGTTTGTGAGGATGATGATTTTGATAAAGATATGATCCGAATACAAGCAGAAAATATTTTTTTTGTAGAGGATTGAGAAAAGGTTGTGCGAATGTAATACTAAGCAGAAAATTGTATCCTATATCAGGCGAAGTGTTTTGAGTTAGGGTCTTGAGCTAATCCTAATTGTGGTTTTTCCCACTTTGGGTTTTCCACATAAAATCTTGGCGTTCATGTGTTGTATGTGTTATGGGTTGCTTATGCTTTCATTTCTGATAATTACTAAGTAAGTTGTGATAATTGGATGGTTAGTAATTAAATGGTTTTTAGGAATACTAATTCACCCCCCCTCAATATTCTAGGTGTTCAACATGTCAGTAAGGAAAATAACATTTGTAGCATGAATCTTCCCATAGCAACCTAAAAAATGAAAGGAATTTTAGAACCCCTACAAAAATATAACTCCTCACTATTGAAATTCAAGCACACAACTTTTAGGTAAAAAATAAAAACTACTTAGCTTCCATAAAGAAGTGTTTATTCCAAATAAAAAATAGAAGCTTCCTCAATCCAAGAAAGAGGAATTTTGGATACTAAAATTTGATGGATCTAAGTCCAAACAAAGGGCTAGAATCAATGTGGAACTAATTATCCCTCAAGGAAAATATTTTCTAGTTACATATAGATTGTATTCCATTATACAAAAAATGAAATAGAATGTGAAGCACTAATACATGGGCTACTATTAGTACATAAGAAGAGAGCCAAATTGTGTCGACAATTTCATGATTTTGAATTCATAGTGAAGAAAGTAAGGAAGAAATATGTTTCACACTACAAAAGGTTATCTAATTATAGAAATTGGGCTTAGAACCCTATTGAAGGGTTTGATGTTTTTTATATTAAATATATCCCAAGGAAGTGTAGTCAAACTATAGATTCTCTATCTATTATGGCTAGTACTCTAGAAACCTTAACAATGTCTAGTCTTAAAATGTTTTTAGTTGAATTAGTCTTGATTCCATAAATGACTAAAAATGTGACTAAATTCTTAAGTATTTGAAGATGATTAACACATCATCGGGTTTATATCTAATTTTGGTATTTTTGAAGCACAATTAGTTGATGAGATCAATAGAGAAGAGACTAAGTTAGATGAAGAAGTATCAAATGTAACTTGAATAAAATATATCCCAAAGGGGATGTTGGATTTAAAAATATTATTTGATATAGATCAGATAGGAAACCCAAAAGAAAATCCAA
Organism: Sequoia sempervirens; assembly: GCA_007258455.2. Lineage (NCBI taxonomy): Eukaryota > Viridiplantae > Streptophyta > Pinopsida > Cupressales > Cupressaceae > Sequoia > Sequoia sempervirens. The sequence continues at coordinate 51,431 of VDFB02387764.1, read as the reverse complement.
AGTCAAAAGGTGTAAATTTAATTCCTATTAACTTAAGAGATGAAAAAAATCCTAAGAATGTTCTCATTGGAAAAGTGTACACTAATGAAGAAAAAGGTGTGGTTCAAGCATTAAAATATTATCAACAATACATTACATGGAGCTATAAATATCTAAAGAAATATGATACGTCTATAGTCACACACAATTCCTTTGAAGCCAAAAGTAAATCATTTTCATCAAAAGAAAAGGTCAGTAAATGCTCTTTTAGAACCATTGATTTTTTAAGAAGTTAAGAATTTGTTATCAATCTAGTTTGTCTTTCATTATAGACATTCAACTTGGGTTTCTAATTTGCTTCTTGTTCAAAATAAAAGAGGAGAAATTATGTTGTGTGTTGATTTTAGAAATTTGAATTGAGCTTAAAAGAAAGATAATTATCCATTACCTTCACAAGATGTAGTATTACAAATAGTTTTCAAATCTTAGATGGTGTCATTATTGGATGGCTAATTAGGGTATTTAATCAAGTTATGATTAATCATGAGGATAGGTTGAAAATTAATTTCACCACAAAGTGGGGGACTTTTTCTTACAAAAGAATGTCATTTGGATTAATCAATGTTGACACAATATTCCACTTTCTTTGGGTATTGACTTCCAAGGATTAGTTAGGAAATGTATTATAATATAGATGGATGACTTGACAATATTTTCCAAAAATAGAGTTGAACACATGATTGATCTTAGAAGAATGTTGCAATGATGTATAGATCATGGGATATCTCTCAATCACAAGAAGTTTGTGTTTGGAGCAAAAAAATAGAAGCTCTTTATTACTTAATTTAAAAAAATGGAATTTCTATTGATCTTGAAAGAATTGATGCCATCATGAAAATACAACCACTTTCTAGTAAGAAAGAGCTAAAGTCTTATTTCAACAAAATTAATTTTACAAGAAAATTCATCACTAGATTCATTGAGATAGTAAGACCCCTGAATGTCATGCTAAAAAAATATGCAAATATAGAATGGAAACCAAAGGCTAAAGAGGCTTTGGATAAATTAAGAAAGTTATTTCCAATGCTCCAGTCTTGGTAATTCTAGATTATATGAAACCATTTTATATTTATTCATTTTCTTTTGAACATACTTGTGCAACTTTACTCACCCAAAGACATAAACAAAATGAATTTTATGAGTGACCCTTTCAAGGATGCTAAACTTAGATATTCTAATGTAAAGATTTTTTTTCCTTGGTAAAAGTTGTGAAGAAATTTAGGCACTATATCCTAAGAAGTCTAGTTGTAGCGATTGTGCTTGATGTGGCTATGAGCATTTTTATCATGCAAAATAAGATGGGTGAAAGACATGAAAAGTGGATCACCATGCTACAAGAAATTTATTTAGAAACCATGCCCATGAAACTCATTAGAGGATAGGCTTTGACTAAAAATAAGTTGATCCAAACCTATCTTTTCATCAATATATTGTTGAATAAATTTCAAAAGATGAATGGTATACATATGCCATTCACTATCTATTGAACAATAAATAACCACCATACATGAATGTAACAAAAAAGAGAGAACTTAGGATCAAGAGTCAAAGATATATGGTTAAATCGGGTGTAGTATTGAAAAGAAATCATGAGGAGTTTTATTTAAGGTGCCTTGACCAAAATGAAACAAACAAGTACTTAACGAGCTTCATGACTAGTTCAAGACTGCACATTGATCAATAGCCACAAAAATCCACTAGATATTATGAGTTTAATACTATTAGCCAAAAAAATAGACACTTATGCATACGAAGAATTGCTACACCTATCAATTTTTTGCAACAAGAGAAAGAAATCCAAATCAACCATTGTAGCCTATGATGGAAATGTGACCTTTTGGACAATTGGGAATCAATTTCATTGGGATGATCAATACACCATCTTTATCAAGACATAGGTATATTCTAACAGTTATAGATTATTATACCAAGTTGACCAAAGATGTATGTTGCAAGTAATGCACCATGGATATATTTATCAAGTTTTTGTAAGACAACACCATTACCAGTTTTGGAGTTTCATATGCTCTAGTATGTGATAACATATTCACCTTTTCTTCTTTGAAATTATCTAATTGGGCCTTTGAATCTAGAATAATTCTATTTTTTTATCTAATTAATATCTGCAAGGAAATGGAGTGGCTAGATCTACCAATAGAAACCTTCTAGATATAATTATAAAATTGCTAGAAAATAATCCTTGAGAATGGTATACACTATTGAAATTGTATTATGGTTTGATAGAACCAAATATATATATATATAAGAAACCTCATTGTACAATTTTGTATGTGGTTTAGACCCTTTTTTCCCCATCAACCTTAGGATTCCCACATTGCAATTCACTTGTTATTATCTTGATACCAATGACAAGTTAAAAGCTCGATTGCTCTAGCTATCCATTTGGAGGAAAATGTGATAAGGCTATAGATCAATTTTCAAAAAATCAAGGTTTAGTAATGCAGGATCCTTTGAGCCTACAAGTAATCTTGTGTCAACTAACAACATTTCCTTTGATCTCCACAATTTCCTTTGATCTTGAATTCTTTGTAATGACCTACCTGACAAAACTTTGCACACTATGTGGATAAAATCCACAAACCCCTCAAATTTTCGCAGTTATCCACATACCCTTCAAAACTCCATAACAAGTTTGTTTTCCATCAAGATGAAGAAATGGAGAAAATTTATAAGTCACAGGGATATATCCTTGTACTCCTCAGATTCCCACAACAAACCTTTGAACTTTTCCATAACCCTCACATATTTTCACAATTCCTTAGTTGGCAATGGAAAATGTTAAGTAGGTGGTTACAACAACATTACACATAGATTTCATGGGAAAATGAAGGTGTGATAAATGCCCCATTGTGTCAATATGTGGGGTGGTTTCCACCTTCTACATGTTTCCCTATAAATTAGAGATTTCATTCTTTTGGGGATATCCTTCTACCAGAGTTAGAAGAAGAGGGTTTCAACATGAAGGCTAGAAAGAATGAATGTTCTAAGGCTTGAGAGCAAAGAGATTTGAAGGCCATTGAAGACCTATAATGAAATTGTAAAGGCATGTACCCTGCTATAATTATTTTATTATTATTTAATAAATAACAAATTATTTTTGTGTTTGGAAATGTGGATCTCTATGTTTTTGTCTACATGACTAGGCAATCTGGTAAGACGCCTTGGTCATGACTACACCAAGTGGTATTTGAGTCAGTTGGCTTGCTAGGAATGTGTTATACAAGTTTGGCTCACTAGGGGAAATGTGTTGAGGAGTGAAATGCGTTGAAGTGAGTTGTGGGAGTGTGATTTTGTTGTAGGAGTACTATAAATATGAAGTTGAGTTGGTTGCCCTTTAGCAGAGGTAAGGGTGGGTAGAAGGTGTATAATTCCTCCACTAAGAGAGAGTGGGTAGAGGAAGCATCTTCCAAAATATTTGTTAGGTAGGGGATATGTTGTGTATGAGCATTTTGTTGTAGGTATGAAAGAGGGCCTCTAACTGTTGAAATTTTGTGTAGGTTTTAGAGGTTGCAGATTATGTGAGGTTGTGTGTGGTTGAAGATGAAAGAGTAAGAGCATGATGTTATTCATGGGGAAGGATTTTATTTCTTATGAGGAGAGAGAATGTACAAGGCTGAAATTGATGAGATGAGGAGTATGTTGAAAGGTTTGAGGGAGATTAGAGCAACAATGGAAAAGAGAAAAGAAGAAGAAAATATGGGTAAAGATGGAATCCCATTCATTTTTGACAAATTATTTTGTGTAGATGAAATCATGTTTACAAGAAACTGTGAAGAATATGAACCTATGTGTGCGGAATAAACTGCATGTACAAAGGATGAAAAATAAGAAAAAAGATAAGATGACAACAACAAGAGTATATATTTTGGAAGTCATTGAGAAGTTTATGACTTAAATATGAGCATGGACAAGGGGTTGCAATAGAGGCAAGGGGTGATATAAGAGATGTTACAATAGATAATGGTGAAGAAAATTTTATAGCAACAAATGAGGATGAGAACAACGATGAACACACATTTTTTACTGTCCTTTGGAGGACATGAAGGTGTTAGAAGGTGCAAAGCATCAAATAACAAAGAGATTGGTTGTAGAGCAAAGAGAAGCAGAAGACAAGGAGATAGATGTTGTGAGAAAAGGTGGACAAGAATATGTTGTAGCAGAGAATGAATGATAGGTGCATGTTGATGAGTTGGTGGGTGTAGAGGAGGTTGTAGGAATGATTTGGAGGAGGTCAAACTATGATGGGTTAAATCCCACAAGGAAAAGGAGAAGAAAGGAGAGTGGTGAGATGATAATGCTGGTTGGTGGTGGACATAGGTTCACAAGAAGGAAGAGGAATGAGGAAAAAACTAGGTGGAGGAGGACGACACTTGTCCTAGAAAAATGTTGGAAGAGATGAAGGATGAAAACTTATAATGAACTTGCTTCAGTAATTGAGTTTGCTACATATTGTTTCCAACCTGGAAGGGTGGTTCTACCATATAGATTTGTTTTGTGAGAATGTCTACTCAAAAAATTCATACCCAACATGTGTACTATAAGAGCATCTAGGCCCACAAGTAATCCTGTGTCAACCAAAAAACATATCCTAGTTTAGTTGTTGTTTCCTTGTTTTTTCTTGCAAGAGTTGATGATTGAATTTTAGAGAATTTTAGTTGGTTAATGGAAGAGTGTTGACATCACTTTGAGGAGAATCCAAATGGGTGTTCAAATTTCAATTTTGATGAAATTATGATCAAATTGGAGCAAATGATAAGTTGTGGAGTTTTCATCTCTATTTGGATTATGGATTAAGGGATGATTTAGGAAAAAACGATGTTAGTAAGTCGGGAGGAATTTATTGGTACAAACCCTAAATCTTGCACAACCATCATCCATTCATAGTTTGACAAGTGGCACCATATCATTGGATGAATGTTAGTCCCACATTGCTCAAATTTGGACATTCATCCATCTTGAAATCCTATAAATGAAGAGCTCCTCTCCTCATTTTATCATCCACAATCCAAGCAAAGTTACCATGCTAAAATACTTAGCCATTTCCATCCATCAATCTTGAGTTCTTAGCTAGGTTATTGCAGATTTTGGCTTGGAGTTCTCATCTTTTCACCAAAGTGGATCACTCTTCATCATCAATCAACAAATCTTGCATCTTAGGGATTGGGAAAGGGCCAATTTTCACATCAAATTGGCACCAATTCCCCCACGGGATTAAGAGTTTGCACATTTAATTAGGATTTTTATCTTGTTTTTGTCATTTGCATTGTGTTCTTCACTATTTTCACTCCTAGTTTGATTTGTAAATGGATTTCATGGGGAATCCTTCTTTTAGCTTGTAATTCCTTGTCTAACTCGTTTATTCATGTTGTTTTGCAGGTACTAGGAAAAGGGTTCACATAATTGGTATGTATTCAGTTATGCGAGACTTTTGGAACATCCCATACACCCTTAGATCTCTTCAATTCCCTTTGCACTTGAGTTCCCTACAATGACCTTCCTAACATAACTTTACACACTATGTGGATATTATCCACAAACCCATTGAATTTTTGTAGTTATCCACATACCCCTAAAAACTCCACAAATATATTTCCCCTCAAGATAAAGAAATGGTGGAACTTTATATTTCATAGGGATATATCCATGTACCCTTTGCATTCCCACAATGATCCTTTATACTTGTATAGAACCCTCATGGATTTACATAATTCCTTAGTTGGTGATAGAAAATAACAAGTAGGTAGTTATAAGAACCTTGCACATAGATTTCATGGGCACATGAAGGTTTCACACATTCTCCATCATGTCAAGACATGGGGTGGTTGCCACCTTCTACATGTTTCCCTATAAATTGGAGATTTCATTCTTTTGGGGAGATCCCTTTGCCAGAGTTAGAAGAAGAGGGTTTCAACATGAAGGCTGAAAATCATGAATGTTTAAGGCTTGAGAGCCAAGGACATTGAAGGATATAAAAATATTAAATGGAATTGTAAAGGTATTTACCCTAATATAATGATTTTATTACTATTTAATAAAGAGAAATTTCAATATTGTGTTTGGAAATGTGGAGCTATGCGTTTTTGGTTGCATGATTAGGCGATCTGGTAAGACTCGTTGGTCATGAATTCACCATATAGTCAATAAATTCTTTGATAGGAGAGCTAAGGTCAAATATTTTATAATATTTGATTTTTTTTTTATGTTGGGATAAGACCCATGAGAAGAAATGAGATCATGGTAATTTTGACAAATTGTAGATTAACCCCTTTCAAATCTAAAAAATCTTAGGGGATAACATGTATTGATTAAAAAAATTATCAGTAGAAGACGTCCCTTTGTCGACTAATTGGAAATTTCTACAACACTATTTTCAAGCTTAGGTAATTCATAAACTACCTTGTGCATAGTTAATTAGTTCCTTTCTATTTTGTGTTTCATTTGTTTTCCTTCTATTTTTTTTGAGGGGGGTCTCTTATTCCAAGATGTTTGTCAACTTTTGTAAATCATATGTTATAGTTCTATTCTTTTGATAAAGGATAATCTCAATTTAAGTTTTGTGACTTTATTTTGAATTTTAATTAGTCTATTGTACCCCCATGAAAATATGGTCTATTTGATGCAGGAGCATCTAGGGGTACCAAGCAATCCTGCACACCCAAAAAAAATGAATTTATTTTATTTTCTTGATTTTTGGTTTGTTGTTGGTTTTGGAGGCATGTGACTCATCTTCAACTCTTCCATATGGGACCCCCTTTTCATAAATCAATAATATGCTTTGAAGTTAAATTGTAATATTATTGTAAATGTTGGAAATTAAAAATTAGTCTTGGGAGCCAAAGTTCCATGCCCTATGTAAATTGATTGATTGATTTATTTATTTGTAACTCCTGAGAATAAAGAAGAGTGGAGAAATTAATCATGCCAGGTAGTGCCTAGCGCCTGGGAGTGGAGGTGTTGGAATGAAATAATGGAGGTCATTTTGGGTAAATTTCTGGAACTTTCTTGGAAAAAACATTGAAGAGGACAATGGCATGAATTACCATACCGAGAAGGGAGAAGACAGAGGTTTGATTGGAATTTTGGGGAGAAAGAGATTGCCAGAAGTCATACCTAAGAAGACTAGTTTCAGTGAAAATGGCATAACTTTCTCATATGGAATTGAAATAAAGAATTTCAAAATGATCCAGAAAGCTGGGAATGAGGTGCATCGAACCCAAAAACCGTTTGAGGAGTTTCAGAAAAATGAGAGAGCATTGATAGGCTGAAAGTGATGGGTTTTTATAAGCTCTGTGCAAGAAAAAGAAGAAGAGGGAAATGTGGAGTTAAAGAGCAAAAGTGCAGAAATTTTGGAGAAATGAAATGAGAAGCTTTGAGGAAGAAAAAGGGGGCTACAGGAAGAGCATGTGGAGCAGATTTGAAGCCTTTTTCTTTTGAGAAAATAATGTAATTGTCTCAAATTGATTGAATGCAATAAAAATTTGAATGTGTTTGCATTTCTTTGGGTTTTATAGAGTTTTCTGAATTTTTAGCTATAAAATCATAGGGGTATTGTTGGGAGAAAAATTATGAACTATTTATTTTCTTGTAGATGAATGCAGGGGCTTTCATTTTCTAAGTTTTCAGTTGAAAAGGTGTTGGTTTGATGGTTCAAAATATTTTTGAAAAGAGGTTTGCCATGAGTTTGAGTGCAGTTTCAAAGAACTTAAATTTAAATTGATGGGTTGCTATACCTATCTTTTATTTTTTATGTCTTAAGGTGTTTTTTCTTACATAAAATGGTATCAGAGCCAGAGGTTTTGAGTTCATAAGTAGATCACCAAACGTGAGGCAACTTATGCCAGGACCGGTGGGTGGATAGAGGAAACATGGTAGAGTTGTCCGAGAAGCTCGAGATAATTGTTCTAGGTGTGTGAGGAGTCCTGAGAAATTGAGAGCTAAAAGGGACAAGCCGTGGATATGCAGAGCATGTGAGTTGAGGTGAGATTGTGGTAGACAAAATGGGATCTAGGTTGTGAGAAGACCCGTGAGAATATTGTTTTGGGAATGATATTGGGAGAAGGTAGAAAATGAGAATTTTGAGAAGATAGAACAAATGGTTCGCGGGGAAAGGAGAAATATCAAGATGAGCATAGATAAATTGAAGAAGAATATTGGTAAAGATGAGAGGATATTGGTGAAGAAATGTGAGAAGAAGAAAGATGACAGTGAGAAGAAAAGAAGAGCAAATGAGTGTTGCAACCCAAGAGAGAAGGATGATAATACAAAGATTTGTGAAGCCCATGTGTTTGATAGAGAACCTGATGAAGAAGATTCATTGCTTGTAGAGGAGATCATGAAGATAGAGGAGATATTCAAATTGAATGAGAAACTTGAGAATAATGAAAGTGCAGACCTAGTGAAAGAAATTACAGCAGATGATGATGAGGTAGAAGTTGTAGCAAGAGAAAAAGAGAATAATGTGGACATGTTGGTGGAAATGAAGTAGAGGATTGATGAAGAGGTAAATTTTTATTTTTTTACATTGTGTGATGAAGTAGTTGATGTGAATTTGCATAAGGAGTTATTGTAAGAAGATAGAAAGAGAGATTTTGTAGTTGCAAATTGGTGTGTGGATGTAGCATATTTATATGTAGAAGCTATAAAAGATGCCATAGGTGAGATTTGGTGGAGGTGGTAAATTTGTGATGGGATAAAACCCATGAAAGAGGAGAAGAGGGAATGAAAGATTCTTTGGAGGAGGATGGTGAATGTTCCAGCAAGATGTTGGAAGAAGAGAAAGAGGAAAATTCAGAAGGATAAGGAAGAACAGTGGATTCAAAGAAAATATATGGTCTTAAAATGTTCATGAGCTTTCAACTCATGGAACATTTCACTTACCCCAGGTGTTTGATGTAGGAGCATCCAAAGGTACCAAGTAATCCCGCACATCAAAAAAAAAAAAAATTGTTTTATTTTCCCAATTTTTGGTTTGTTGCTGGTTTTGCAGGCATGTGACTCATCTTTAGCTCTTCCATATGGGACCCCCTTTTCATAAATCAATAATATGCTTTGAAGTTAAATTGTAATACTATTGTAAATGTTGGAAATTTAAAATTATTCTTGGGAGCCAAAGTCCCATGCCCTATGTAAATTGATTGATTGACTTATTTATTTGTAACTCTCGAGAATAAAGAAGAGTGGAGAAATTAATCATGGTAGGTAGTGCCTAGCGCCTGGGAGTGGAGGTGTTGGAATGAAATAATGAAGGTCATTTTGGGTAAATTTCTGGAACTTTCCTGGCAAAAACATTGGAGAGGACAATGGCATGAATTAACATACTGAGAAGGGAGAAGATAGAGGTTTGACTGGCATTTTGGGGAGAAAGAGATTGCCAGAAGTCATACCTGAGAGGACTAGTTTCAATAAAAATGCTATAAATTTCTCATACAGAATCAAAATCAAGAATTTCAAAATGATCTGGAAAGCTGAGAACAAGACACATCAAACTCAAAAATTGTTTGAGGAGTTTCAGAAAAATGAGGGAGCATTGACATGCTAAAAGTGACGGGTTTTTAGAAGATCTGTGCAAGAAAAAGAAGAGGGCAATGTGGAGTTGAAGAGAAAAGGTGCAAAATTTTTGGACAAATGAAACGAGAAGTTTTGGGCCAGCAAAAGGGAGCTACAGGAAGAGCATGTGGAGCAGATTTGAAGCCTTTTTCTTTTGAGAAAATAATGCAATTGTCTCAATTTGATTGAATGCAATAAAAAATTGAATGTGTTTGAATTTCTTTGGGTTTTATAGAGTTTTCTGAATTTTTAGCTATAAAATCAAAGAGGTATTGTTGGAAGAAAAATTATGAACTATTTATTTTCTTGTAGATGAATGTGGAGGATTTCATTTTCTAATTTTTCAGTTGAAAGGTGTTGGTTTGATGGTTCAAAATATTTTTCAAAAGGAGGTCTACCATGATTTTGAGTGCAGTTTTAGAGAACTTGAATTTAAATTGATGGGTTGCTATACCTATCTTTTATTTTTGATGTCTTGAGGTGTTTGTTCTTGCATCACTATTTGAAAATTTTCATCTTGAAATACTTTATGAACCTCATATTTATTGAATATATAAAATTTTCTCAAGTCATTGGGATTAGAGGTCAAATATACTAGGTGAAAACTTGAAATCTTTCTTTTTCACCTCTATGATTCCCAACCTAATAACAAGTTTCATTGCTCGCAAGTTGGAAGTTTAAAAGCTCAAAAAATATCATAAGAAAATAAAGAAAATAAAAGAATTAAATATTATAAGAAATTCAACTCATTAGATGATTCAATTATCTCTATCAGTGTTATGGACACCTAGCTAGTAGTAGAGCAATATCTTGAGGGAATCACATAGAAAAACTTGTTAGGGTCCTATGGACTCTTGACTGGTAGCGAGGAAATGTATAGGTAGTTCATACAAACAAATACATTACATAGCTTAGTATACTTTGACCTTAATTTTACATTTTTTCCAAGAAAAGGAATGAATCAATCACACATGCTTAGGTTTTCTTGGAAAAATGAGGTTGTGATTAGAAAATGACTATATTTCTTTCTGTAGTTGGCCTTTGAAAATTTTAAGCTTGATAATTAGATTTGGGAATTCTATATTTAGGTTCTCCTCTAAATATGTTTTGAAGAATTTTTGGTTTTGAGTTTGTCATGTGTTGTGGCTTTCACGACATGCTCCATTTTGATTCTTGACAAAAATAAGGACCCCCTCTGCTCACCATTGACTAGTTTCAACGTTTCAACTTTTTCTCTTAATTTAATTCAATGGTCCATTTTTTAGCTTTGATTTTACCCTAGTTGGTTAGACAATTAAAAATGAGCTTGTAACATCTCTTTTCAAAATTATTTGAAAAGGCTAAGGAAAACAAGAAATATTCTTACAAAATTTTCCTATTCAAATGTATATGATGTTCAAACCAAAAATCTTGCAAAAGCCAATAAAGACAAGTAGAATTTCATTAGAAATTTAGAAAATCTACTTAAAAAATTCATGAATCTACTTGCAAAAATTCGATCTCCAATTGGATATTCCCAACTGGATATTAAGCCTTATTTTAATGCACATATATATGGATTTCTTGTAGGAAGTAAGGATTTGTAAGAAATGAACACAAAAAATATTTGAATAATAAACTTGTGGAAGTTCAACTTCCAACTAGATATTTTCATTAGGATATTCTCAACAAAACTTCTCCACATGCAGATGGGAATCTTGCAAAATTCACATGAAGATAGATTGTTTTTGTCTAGAGTTAAAATAAAATTTGGAGGGCTAAAAAATTTCATTTCCAACTTGATATCAAGCCAAACATGTAGTAATATGAAGACTTTATATCCACATGATTAATTGTAAATAATATTAAAATATTGACTTTGTGAATTTTGAGACTGTGTCTGCATATTTTTGCGAGCATAGTATCCACATGCATTTGACACATAGTTTCCTAAAAATCTAGTTGAATCCTTAAATCCTACAAGTTGTGACAACTTAACTTCTAAATGAATAACATCAAAGATGAAGAAAATATCACTTGCTATTTAAACTACATATAAGGCATTGCAAAAAGGAAAAGGATATATCATTTGATTGCATTTGTAAGAGCATTAATGAATCATCTACCTACTTAAATAATAGATTCATTCAATATAAGCATAAGTATAAGCTTTTTTTCTTTAGAAAATTAAGTTATTATCAACATTCATTAACAAAAAGAGAAGAAAAAATAGACTACAACCATGACTATAGTTGTAGCCACCTAAGCATTTGAGATCTTGATAAAAATTCCAAAGGGAATTATTATAGTCATCAAAGTTTCAAACAATAGGTAAGAGCCCTAAGTATTGCCATTTTATTTCTCCTTTTCTATAATAATATGAAATAAAAGAAAACGGTGAGGAAAAACCATAATTGAACTACAGATGATAGTGCATGGTTCAACCATAATTTTTTTTCATGATATAGGAAATATTCATGAGGATAAATATCACACAAATCCTAACCATAAATGCAAATACCCCCACATTATAATTTCAATGTAGAATTTGAAAACCATAGTTTTTAGGTTGAAAAGTTGTAACTTCCTCCAAATTAGAATTTGACTTAATCTTGACCTTTAAATGTAAGCATTAATGATGTCTTGAGCTAAATCCATGAGGTAAAAATTCAAAGGAGTGTAGTTTGAATCCAAGATCACCACCATATGGGGGAATATAACTTATATGGACCTAGGGAACATTAGTCTAACATAATTATGATCAGTGTGGAGACCACTAGTAGGGCCTACAAGATAGTAAAGAATGGACTAGAAAAGGTAGCTAGTTTCTCAACCTCATTGTAATTTCTAGAATTAGTGATAGAGTTTTCCCAACACTACAATCTATCTAGAAGGATGATAGTCAAGGAAAAACAAATTGTGGATAACTTGAATATTAATAACATTTGGCACATTCAACATACCATTTTATAAAGAATTTGGGATGATTGACATGGAGAACAATAGGAAAATATATGAAGAGGATATGGATGCATATCACAAGCACATTAATTCCATATGGATGGAGCATCCAAAAGTTGTGATTGGAAAAATACACGAAACCTTGTGAAAAAGTGATTTTCAACAAAGAAATCAAAGATATAATCACATTACTAAGAAGAGTGATGGGGTTGCCAACATCAACAAATTTTGAGGAGTGTACATACATGCGCATAAACACAATTTTGAATGGTCATATCATGTTGTACTGGGCATAGATCATAAGTGATAATCTACATTCTCAATTAACAATATTGGGAATTAGAGGACCAATCACCATTTATGACATCATGCCTAGTATATTCATTAAAAAGAAAATTCACCTTCTTGGGTTTGAAGATAAAACCTAAGTAATGGGTGTGAGACTTGGGCACATCCTAGTGTATGGCCACTATCCCCAACTAGAGTACTAGTAGTCAATTGTACAGTATCAAAGGATCAACGATGCATTCTCCACGTGACTAGTGAGGTTTTTGGAAGGAGACATGGCTAAAAGGATACTAGATGCAACCAAATTTGAAATTGGAAAACATGATAAATGGTTCATATATTTCCATAAGTTTTCATATATCAAATTGGAAGGATTCACTAGTGCTCCTTATAAACTATCCAGGAATCCTAAAGATAAGATCATTTTTCTTGAAGTATCAAGACAACTAGTGCACATGCATGCCCACTTGGAATCTGGGCACAAAATTGGGGTACAATTCCCCATTATCATTGGTAATTATGCATATGGTACCTTGGCCTATGCAACATATTCAATGGTTTAATTGTAGGTGAATAACCTTAATTTGTATGAAGCTCAACCCAATTTTGATCCCTTTGGAAGAATGGAAATGTGGGTTGTTTACATCCTTAAGCACATTCCTCATCTAGAGGATTACTAGGAAGACTACAATGATGATAGGGAAGTAAGAAAAAGGGGTTATTGTAGGTTGAAAAAAATCCAAATTCAAGGATGGTAATGTGTCAAAGTACTAACAAATATCATTTATATAATTTAAATGGTACACCAATAGTGAATCAATTGCTTTGGAATGTGAACTGTGTTCAGCTACTAATAGGTTTTCTCCATGGAAGTTATATTAGATGAATAAGATGCATAATCCTAAGTGTGTATATGTGCACAAGATTGAGAGATTAGGGGTTTTTAGCACCAAATATTAACATAAGAATCAGGCATTGAGAAACTATGCCCTGAACAAGTTCATGCATACATTGTATAGACACCTAAAATTGACATGTCAATTCCCTTTATTTCTTCCAAAATTAATCATTTACATTTGATAAATTACCCATGCTTTTGACTTATAATTAATTAAATAATATTTTTTATTTAATTAATATTTCCTGTTGATTCCATTATTTCACTTCCACATCTAAAGTCATTTTTTCATTCATGCCCAATGTCTAGCCTTTGATAAATAATTAATTGACAATTATTTATCCAGACCCTTTATCCTCTTTCTTCCAAAATAAAAAATATTTTTATTTATTTAATTGTCCATTTTATCCACTTTGCATAATCCACATCTAATCCTTCATTATCATTTATATTTAGTTGTACTCTCATCATGTACACATGGGATAAGCAATTATTAACCTTGGATTTGACCAACCTAAGTCCCCATAAGTTCATTTTTCATACTAAATGCTTGCACATGCCAAGTTGGTACTTTAAGATATGGCCAAGCATGGGGGCAATCTTCCTCTTTTCAATAAATATGAATTTTAAATTCTCAATTTCCTTTGAAGTATGCAATAAGACAAATATTTCTTTGTTTAGAAATCATCCCAAGATACATTTTTTAAATACCCATCAAATCTTATCCATCCACTATTTCCTCCATCCACTATTTCCTGTGGGCCATCCCCACTATTGATCTTCCTATCCACCCTTTATAATTAATCTTCATTTGACACTTGTCCAATTCCTCTTGTTTGTGAGCTCTCATCAATTATGAGCTGTGGGTCCTTGAATAACATCCTAGATCTCCATTCAACCCTCTTAAATTATATAAATTGGAGGTCATCAAAGCCATTTAAAATAGACATCTTGAATGCAATATTATGATGTAGAAATTGAGAATATCTTAAAAGAAATTGGGCAATAACACTTTAATAGTGCAACTAGGAGAATGATATAGGTTGTCTTGTGATGATGATGTATGTTATTTTGATCTTTAAATGGCCTAATTTTTAGTGTTTGTTATTATTTGTGATTTAGCAATTTAAATTGTTTAGGTTGCTAACTTAGTGTCACTTCTAATTGGACACGTTTTGGCATGCCCATTGGGACCCACATTCCTTTTAATTAACCAAATATGTGTGTTTTGAGTTTTTCCATGCGTAGGTTCTAGATCGAAAGTTCTATTTCAAGTTCAATGGTTATGTATTGGATTTCAATGATTGTGTTCATCTGCCATCAACATGTTTCTTAGTAATTTTTTTGCTATTTAGCATTTGATTTTTTGATAGACAATTGCTTTTACATGAAGTTACTATACTAAATTTTATTCCTAATCTCCCCTAGGGTAAAATTAATCTTTTATTTTTGTAGGATTTGGTGTTTTAGGTTTTTTGTTGCATTTAAGTGGCTACAACATGAATATATGGTATGGTCCTATGTTTCAATGATTTTGTTATTTGATAGTCATATACTAAATTCTATGTTTAAAGCGTTTTTCTATCATTTTCATTAGCAATTGCTCTCTATTTTCTAATAAAATTTGGTTTTACAATGGTACATGTTGTCCATATCACCAATCAACATAAGGAAATTAGGTTGAGCTAGCTTGAATTGATAAAAAACTATTTTTGGTGCAAGAACTCATATTTTAGCAAATATGTTTGTACTTTGGCAACTATGTTGTCTTAATCAACAGTTCTGCATGCCAAGTATAATTTTATGAATTTAGGAATTGATGGTTTTGTCCATAAAATGATGCTTTTGTATTATCTTTTAGTGGTTGTGCTTTTTGCATGCTATTTTACCAATTTTAGGTCTATTTTGATTGGTCTAACCTGCTAATGTGCTTTGTTTGGCTATTGTGATTATCCTTTAACATCTATTTTGTATCATTTTATCATAAGTCAAAGACCATAAAAATTGAAACTACTAAAATTTTGTCTTGCAACATTGCTTGTCAAAAGCTTGTTTTCCACTATATTTAGTTGCACCTAATTAATTAGGGGTAATTAATTATATGTTTTGTGTTGGGAGCTTGTAGAATTTATTCTCTCCCCTCACACCTTTGGGTGATCTTGTGGATCAAAATTTCTACACCCTTTATTTGGATTAGATCCTCTAAGTGTTAGAGTCATGTATGCTCTCTCCCCATGCTTTGTATGATCTTGGAGATCAAAAGTACCTACCATATCTTTCCCTTTGGGATGTCTACTTGGGGATCTCATCACCCCAAGTGATGACCTCAACATGTTTTGATAGGGTATAAGAAAGGGAAAAATGAAATTTGTACCACAATCTAGCTAAACACCATGTTTGGCACAATTTTGGGATAATCCAAGGGGAAGGAATGCTTGCTCACAAAGATCTCATGCTTGTTGGTGGGCTAGTGTTCACAGATTAGGCCTCATATACCCTTTTTAGTAATTTTGAGAATGCCCCTAGAGAGCTTGTAAATCCCAATTTAAGACCTTTCAACTATCATTTAATATGGTGCAAAGGAAGTAGTTCACCCTCGAAGTTACTCACAATGTACTTGTCAATATTCAGATAGAACTAACCTTGAGGAAAACCTTTATCCATCCTATGATAAGAAATCATGTGCAACACAACACTCCCTAAATATCCCTCACTTAGTAGAGGGTACTAACTTTATGTGTGTTTGGATCCACATTAGATGACACACCTACTTGAATAATTCTTGGAATATGAGTGTGTTTATCATGACTTTATGTGTTATCCTAGTGATTGCCAAAAATCCTTCGAACCCCTTAAAATCCAATGTTAACTGTTTGAAAACACCTACAAAGTTTGCTTTTTCCCAAGTTTCACCCAACTCAGCATATCCGAGTCAGCCCAACATTCCCATCGCCTATTTCAGTGGATTCGTTCTATTTCTCCAAATCATAGTTTCAAAGTAAACATTGGTTCGAATTTTTCATCTTTAATCTAGCATCTTCGTCATACATATCAACGGTTTAATTTTGTCCATCCAAACCATAATTTTAGAGTTCAACTATGGAACAAATATCTATCATTATACTCTACACTGTCACCAGTCTAGAAAATTGTCTAACTTTGCATCAACATTTTTGTCCTCTATTCAGCGATTCCATTCTACCATATTAAAATCCATTTGTTGTTCAATGCTTTTGTCACATGTGTTGATAGTCATCAGTCTCTAGAAGTTATCAGTCTCTGAATCGACAGTTTTGTTTTACCTTCAATGATTTATACCCTATCTCAATAATTTTATTTCCAGTTCAAGGAATATCTTTGCATGCACTTGGTCTAGCATTTTAAAATCACACCTTAGAGGAATAAAATTGGGAAAAAACAAGGACATGGGGCATTCTAGTGAGTTGTTGATCATGATAACATGACAGCTCATCACTCCTCTCCAAATCAACAATAGGAACATTTTGAAATGTGTTGGTTCATTTCCACCATGGAAACATGTATCATGCTCAATCTTGGCTCTATTCACTAGTCCCTTCCTGGATTTTTTTTGGGTCAATAGATTCTAATAGAAAGGTAGGTGGGCTAGAAAGGTGCTCTTCTCTCTCCAGCTGGGAAAATTCATCTCATCAAGACTACCCTTGAAGATTTGCTAGTCTATTTTATGTGTATTTTCTTTGATTCCTTCGAAGATTGCTAAGAAGTTAGAACATGTTCATAAGAATTTTCTTTAGTCTAGCCTTGAAGAATGTAAATAGATTCTTTTGATTTCTTTTGCCTTCTTAAATCTTTTGGTGGTCTTCGGTTAAGGAACCTCAATTTCTTCAATGTGACTCTTATTACAAAGGTCAATTGGCCACTTTTTATTGAATCTAAATAATGGACAATGATTATTAAGTCAGTTTACTTTCGTTAATGCATGTCGTCTCTCTTTTCTACATTATGAAGTTTTCTCTTATGGGTCATATCTTAGAAATGAATTTCTTAAGACAAGTCTATTTTTAGAAAAAAATTCAAATGAAATTTGGGAGGGGATTCTCATATAAGGTTCTAGGAAAACCAATGTTTGTTCAACAATCCTCTTTACTTGTTGGACTAGACCTCTCTATCCAAGATATTCTAAAAAAAATTGGTAGCACAATGGAGAATTATATAGAGATTTCCAATAATCATGATAGATGGTAATATCTCTCTTCCCACCTTCCCTAGGGAAATAACTACTCTTTTGGTCAAACTTTACAATTTTCTTAAAGGCTTTCACATCCCTTAGTCCCCTAAAGAGGATCTTCTTGCTGGAATTGCTTCCCCTTTGAGTTCTTTTTTTCGCTTCCTTTGCATATGCCTCCTCACTTCCCCTTATCCTTCCTTCCCCCTTATTCGCCAACCTTTTGTTGAAACTATTAATCCAATAGTTAACATCTGTATTTAGCTAGCAACCTAAAATAAAATCCTTTAATGGATAACCTTGTCAAAAGTGATATTGTTTTGGTCAACCTATGTGTTCTTTGTTTCGTTGTAGAAGAGTTGATGCACTATATTTTTCTTAGTTTGCCCTTCTCTTGGTAGATCTAGGGTTCCATCTTTTCCTTCTTCAACCTTGCTTAGGTATTGCCTTCATCCTTACTTGACCTTGTGTCTCATTATGTAGAATCCTCTATTGCCTTTTGAAGTCTCTCCCTAACTTATGATCTAAGCATCCTTTACTTGGAGGTTGAGGATTCTTTAAATATTATTAATGAGTTTCCTCTTAAATGCAATCACCCTAGTTGTCTATATACCACATTATCAATGAGTCCATTGATATTTTGAAGAGCTTCTCCAATGTTAAAATTTAGCATATTTATAGAGAAGGCAATGGTGTTGTCAATTTTTTTGCTAACTAAGGTGTGTAATTTGAGGATCACTGAAGATGGATGGGGAATCATGATCTCCCATGCAAGGTTCTTGCTCTCATTCTAATTGATCATGCAAATGACTTGTGAGAACTTAACTTGCCCTATTGTGGCTTTTATGATTTACACCATCACTTTTCCTTTGGTATTAACTCTTCCATTTTTTGAGAATCTTATAATGTCCTTATTTCCATGACCTCAAGGTTGTTATTTAACATTATTCCTATTTTGAGGGACCCAAAATCACAAACAATTATCATAGAGGCCTAGGAAAAAGTAGAATCCCTTATTTCCTCATCAAAAACTAAATTGCTTGTTAGAATGGGAAGGGGCCACAATAGGGTTGAGTCCTTATCTTGTGATTTAGTCAAGAAAGATAAAAAATATAGAGAATCCTTCAAAAATTTGGGTTGAGTCCCTATTTGGAAAGAATTAATAGTTTTGACCCCACACTATCCATGGAGTTTGCAACTAATTAGAATTCAAGTATAATTACTATGCACAACATGGAGTTGCATTATATAAGATCTCATTGCCCTAGTCTTTGGCCTATCTATTAAAGGTAGAAAAATATATAAGGATTATAGGAATGGTGAGGAAGTTTTTAATTCTTTTCTAAAGGAAGTGGAAACTATTAATGAGGATTATTATGGTTATGCCAAGTTATTTTTACCTTAGCCCAAGGATGCAAATGATCTTCAAAGCATGCAATACATCCCCTTCGAAGGGTGGTTTGAAGCAATTTACACCTCACTTCACTCTACAAAGTCACTTCAAACATAACCAAAAAGCGAGTTTTTTTGTTTTTCCTTCTATCAATTCTTGAGCATTATGTTCTTGAAACCAAATGTATCACTAGGAGCCCCCGCTTCATCAATATCTTAATTTCACCCTTGTTAAGCACATTTTGGACCTTAAGACACATCCCTCTATTGTTTGTGGTCATTCCTCTCCAAGTTGCTTATTTCTACTATTCCAAACACTCCTCTTCAAACAAATCCCATCATGTCTCTTCCTAAAAGAGGAAATGGATTTCCCTTTCCCTCATCTTTTATTTCTCTTCCTCATCCAACCTTGAGTTCCAGGCTTCTAATAACTTCTATGACTCCTCTAGCTTGAATAAAAGATTATATAAAGATGGTAAAGGAAATAAGAAGTGGTCACCTATTTCTAAGGTTGCTAAGAATGCTTTAGGAAATTTTGGTGACACACATGAAGGTGTTAAAATTAGTGACAAAGGCAAGGGAAAGTGATCGAGGACAAGGAGTTTAATGTTGAAAAATATATCCTAGATGACAACAATATTTTCCATGGGGCTTCTAGCTAGAACAATTACAACCCTTGTCTCTTCTCTTATCTAAAATATATTTCTTTAGTGGTTAACCTCTTGGCCAACAAGACCAATGAGATTCATAAGGAAGTAGTTATTCACCATAAAATTTTAAAGCAGTTTTTTTATTGAATTCAACAAGAAAAAGCTACAAACTTCTCTTATGGACAAGTGAAATAAAAAAAGAGGAAATTGCTAATATGAAAGAGCGTATTGTTAAGAAAGATGAGAAAATTGGGAAGTTGGAAAATGATATTTTGTAGATCAATGGTAATATTCAAAAGATGATATCAAGTTTCCACAATCCATTTCGATTAATGTTGCACACATTTCTGGATTAGATTGCGTGAGAGTTTTTTGCATCAACGTTTCATATCACACTTAGTGATCCAACATCAGGATGAAAGAGCTCAAGGAGAAAAGTGGTTAGTTGCAGACCCAAGCATTACCTAAATATTAATGCAAAAAACTCTCATGCAATCTAATCCATAAATGTGTGCAACATTATTATTCAAAAGGTTGTAAATTTTAACAAGGTCACCATCTATAATCTCTCAACAATGTCAAAGTTGTTTAGGATAAGATCAAGACCAATCCCAACTAGGCCTAGGTTTGCCCGAGTGCTCACACTTGAGGCAACAAGACTAAGATGGTCAAATTAATAAACATTGAAGTTTTGGGTGCACATCTTAAGGCCCTCCAAGATAAACGGGAAGCCTAAATAGCTCTTAATGAACTTTGATTTTCCTATTCATACATTTTCCTCTCATTGATGCTCTTCTTTGGATTGTTGTCTAATCTTTTTTGTTTACTCATTTTTTTATTGTTATATCCATGTTGATATTTTATTATAATTGTATTATTTAACCATCATTTTAAAATCTATAACTATTCTTTTATGTAAGAAAATAAGACCTTTCAAAAACTTCATTTTTATTTTATATCTAAAAAACTCTATATTATATTAACTAAATTACATTACTTGTCATATTTTGAAATTTATTTTTAATACATAGATTCATTTATTGCTTTTGCATGACTAATTTAATACTCTTCCTTTAAAACATCCTAATAATAAAATAATTTACTTAAATAATCAAATGCTTGAAAGTCTTAATTAATCAATAAGTCTTCCTTTACTTAAATAATCAAATGCTTAAAGTTTTAATTAATCAATTAATCTCCCTTTGAACTTTTATGAATTAATCCATGGGTATGATTTTCCTTAGAACTTTAGGAGTAAATTAAATTTTTGGATATAATTTGTCTTGGGAGTTTTAATGTGCATTAATTATAAAAGTTATTTTCCAACTTACCATTGTTCATGCATATAAATAATTTTCTAACTACTCATTGAGAATAGGTGAGTTAATAAATATTTCAATTAATGTGAATTAATATTTAACAACATAAAGTAAATAAAAATGCTTTTGAGTTGGAATTAATAGGTGAAATTAATAATGTAAGTTAAGTTAGAATTGATAATTAAAATTGATATTGTAATTAATATATATTTTAAATAAGTATATGTGTTATTTAATTAGATTTTGAAGATGAGAAAGTGAAATTAAAGATAATGAAAATGATTCATTATAGTGTTATTTACATGAATATTTTAAAACTTGTAAACTAGACAAAATCTTCTTCAATTCATCCATGTAAATTTCAAACTTTACATCCATGAGTGAAAACCTAAACTTAATGCTGGATCTGAAGTGTAAGTCTCAAAATTGATATAGAAACTAGTATATATATATATATATATATATATTATTTATATATTATTTATTAATAATATTTATAAAAAAGCCGAGAGATATCTTTTTGGAGGCACCTATTTTTTAATCAATTGTGCCTCAAGATGGATATCTCAGTTTTTTTATAAATTTTATTAATAAATAATATATATGCTAGTATATATAGAAAATGAATTTGCATGTCGCTTACATTTCTTTTAATATCCTTTCTTTTATAATATATATAGAAAATGAATTTGCATGTTAGTTACATTTCTTTTATATGCATGTCGGTTACATTTCTTTTATTTTTTTTATAATATATATAATCATCGCAGGAGGACGTCAAAATAAATATAGCTTCAAAAAATGTACACGCATCCTATGCTTTCATTGTAGAAGCCTCTCGGCTTAAAAACTAATTGTTGGAATTCACTTGCCTCAATTTCCAATTTCTAATTCTTCGTAAGAGTTGATAGTGTTTAGGAACAACTTTGAAAATTTTGTTGAATTGTAAAGTTCACATTTGCCTTAGTTGGACACCTGATTGGACTAATTTAATAGCATTGTAACAAAGATCAAGAACAACAAGCAAATATGCAATAGATCTAAGATGCCATATGCTAATGTAATACTCTAATAATTCTACTATAACACTCTAAAAAATGTTCTATGGCAATTTTTTGATAACCTTAGCATCTTTTGATAACTCCAAAATTATTGTTGATAGTTTTAAAGTGAAAGAATGTCTAAATCAGTTTCATAAAATCTAATAGAAAGAAGTTAGTGGAATTGTTTTTTAACTAAAATTCTATATAGTTAAGAGTCAAATTTATAATTTCATAAATAACTTAATGTTAAATATCTAATTGTGAATTGATCTAAGATTATAAATAAAAAGTCTAAGAATTCAAAACAAACTTTAAAAATAAATAATAAAATCAGAAAGTAATGATATCATAAACCAAATTTACATAATAAGTATACCACTTATAAAGTAATCATTGCACATTTAAAACACTTTAATCAAATTAAATAGATTATTTTCATCATTAGATGAGAATAATAGCTTTGACATTTGAGTTCCTTTTATAAAGAAACGTTTTACAACTGTTTTAAAGCTTTTATAATTTAAATTAGAATTTCTTTCTAAAAATTTTAATCGGTTAGGTTGTAGTGACCTTCCCCAGTCTTAGCTATTGTGGGGAAAGGCACCCTTTTCTGACTTGCACGTAACAAATCGATGAGTTGTACAAGAAGGAATGACACGGCCAATCAAAAGACTAGACGACTTCTGTAATTGGTTTTTTCATTGCTACTGCCAATCACTCAAGTTGACCTGATAGAAACTCGAATAGAAAAAGGATCAGGTTTCTGCAATACTGGGTTCCAATAGCTGGTATGCTCGAGGGCGTACTGTCCGTATGGATTCAATCTGCTCCTGTGACAGGCCTGTTAATAGAGGCAGCTTTAAGCAGTTCTCTAAAAGCTAGACCACATCGAACAGGCCCGTATACCTTGTAAGCTTCATAGCCAATAGAAAACATGGGTCACATTGCTATGGTATGGATCTTGTTTGCTCTGGTAATGTTGAAGCATCAGGGGAATGCAGGATCTGAGATTAACTGGATGGATGCCCAAGAGAGGGACAAGATAATCCAACTGCCTGGCCAGCCTAACAATATAGAATTTTCACAGTACTCTGGATATGTGACTGTGAACCAGCAGGCTGGCAGAGCTCTGTTCTACTGGCTAACTGAAGCTACAACAAACCCATCTTCAAAACCACTTGTTTTGTGGCTCAATGGAGGTCCTGGGTGCTCCTCTGTGGCATATGGAGCTGCAGAGGAGTTGGGTCCTTTCCATATTAATTCTGATGGAAAGACACTCTTCCTAAATCCTTATGCATGGAATAAGTGTATGTCTATAAAATTCCCCCTGATCTGTGTTTCTCAGATTATGTTTACAATCATGTTTATTGGAGTGTTTTCCTTGCAGTGGCCAACATATTGTTCTTGGAATCACCGGCAGGAGTGGGCTTTTCCTATACGAACACTTCATCAGATCTACAGACTTCAGGAGATAAAAGAACGGGTATTTCAACTGTTGACTATGAGTCCATTCTTTTGTTTCTTTAAAAATTCACAAGAAATTGAAAAAAAAAAACCAGTTCTATGAATTGTGCACTTGGTTTTTATAATTGCAGCTGAAGATGCATATGTTTTCTTAATCCATTGGCTGGAAAGATTTCCTCAATACAAATACAGGGATTTCTACATAGCTGGCGAGAGCTATGCAGGTCTGTCACTTTGAGAACCACAGAATTGTTTAGCTCAATTAACTAGTCCAAAATTAAAAACTCTATGTAATCATGTGTTTCTTGGAGTCCATACATTAATGATTGCCCGGACCATGTGATCTTTTTTCATTTATTTTATTGTTTTTATTTTTGTTCGGTGTTTTCAATTTTATTTTTTCAAAAGTCACATGCGGCCTTTGCCAACTCATAATCACATACTGCCAACTACGTACTTGAACATGGGGAATCCGGACATCAAATATAGACTCCGTTGCAGCCAACCCATGTGCCTTCAATAGTGTCCTAATTGCAATGATGATGGAAACATTGCTTTTATTAGCAGACCTTTTGTATACCGGTATGGTCGGAGGTCTGCTGACATCTCTGGTATCTCCTCTACTACGATACGTTGTGGATACCCATTATAAAAGGGTTATATTCTCTTAAGATTATGTTCTATAAAGGGCTTGTAAGAAAGACCAAATGTATAAAGTTGTTTTCCAAATCACATGGTAAAAGCTAATGGTTCATTTTAGTTAAAACTTGGGCATAGCCAATGTTCTCACTCTTAGTATTGCTTTGAAGGCATCCATCCCAATTAATTCTGAACGTAGGACTTTGAATTCAACTATTTGTCCTTTGACATATCTGAACACAATTTTGTGTTCTGCTCGTTTCCTTCTAGTGGCTTTTGCTCATCCTAGTATATTCTCAGTCAATGCATTTTTTTCTTGCATTGTTTATTGTCTTCTTGATTAATATTCCATTTGTTCTGTAATTGATGGATGGGGTCTGAGAGACTGTAGCTGTTTAAGATACAATTCAGATCAAATGTGAAATTTCTTTTGATTAATATAAATGCTTGGATATTGAACAATAAACAGAATCCATTAGTACCAATTGTCTTGCTGTTTCCACTTAACTTGGAGGTCTTTTGAGAGGACATTTTGAGTTGAGAGAACATACTCACAAACACCCAAATAGACATAATAGACATAACATGCACACACCCCACCGTACTCTGCCTTCAAACAGAATCAATTAGTTGTTCATTTTGATAAAGTTTTTATTAATTTGATTAATTAGCTCTCTTATCTAGTTTCTCATTAAGTTTTTCTCATTAGTTTCTTTATTCTTATTTTATAATATTAATAAGGGATAAGTTTTTTATTAATTTCTTTTTAACTTTTTCGTTTTTGATCAAATCTTAGCCTGTTGTCCTCTTGTCCTCTCAACCTCCTCACCTATTTATCCTTCCAAATCTGTTATCTCATTCTATCATTCTTCTTCTTGTTGCATACATATCATCCTGATGATGGATCATAGAGTTTGATCTGAAACATTGATTTAAAAAATTCACACAGTTTCAATCCAGAAATTTAACACTTGATAATCAATTAGTACCAATCATCTTGATGTTTCCCCTGAACTTGGTAAGTCAATTTAGTGAACATTTTGAATTTAGAGAGCATACTCACAAAAACCCATCATACCCTGCCTTATCTGCACTTTGAAAATGCTGTAACGGTATCCACACACATACCCATACATGTGAACTGATGGACTTGCAATCGTACTTCTGTCATTTAAAATCTTACTAGGTCCTCATATAATGTATGTCACTTTCTTCAGTTCTGTATGAACTGGGATGCATCACTTTATGGAGTTGCTTAATTTCGTTTGTATTTTGCTTTCAGGGCACTATGTCCCACAGTTGGCACAAGTTGTTTACAGAAACAATAAGGGCCTTCAGAAGCCTGCCATCAATTTGAAGGGTTTCATGGTAAGAGCAAAAGTTTTGTTGAATTCGATCATTATGCTTTATATTGAATGCATTTTTGGGGGAAAAGAATGTCCACAAATTAATTTGACAAGAAACTTAATAGTGCTCATGTGAAAATCTTTTTCTTTTGCAGGTTGGTAATGCGGTTACTGATGACTATCATGACTTTATAGGGACTTTTGAGTATTGGTGGTCTCATGCCTTGATATCTGATTCTACCTATAAGTTGCTAAAGGATACATGTGACTTCACATCGTCACAACATCCTTCTGATCCATGCCAGATAGCCCTGAATCAGGCTGATATGGAACAAGGAAATATTGATGCATACAGCATTTTTACCCCAACCTGTAATATCTCTGGAAGTCAAAGGCATAAACTACAAAGCCGATATGTATATTTCTCTTCTTACTGGTTATTTCTCTATATGTTTTCTTATTTCTCGGGGTTCAAATTCAGGTTTTAGCTTTTTTTTTCTATTATGTTGTACTTCTGTATTCTTCTTTGCATCAATAGAAATGTTTGCATTGACGTTTGTGTTTAGACAAATATTGTGGCCCCTATAATATTTTTTAAAGTGCACATTCCTTAGGATGCAGGCATAAGTTTCCATAACTTTATCTGCAACTTCTGCCTCTGTTGGGGTGGGGAACTACCAATGTTACCATACAAGCATAGAAATTTTCCTAGATTGGAACAAAATGGCAGACAATTTGGCAACTACCATGGAACATTAGAATAGCCAGCAACACCAGATACAATTACTGTGTTATGATGGTTATTGTTAGTCTTTTGTTGAAATTACTTGCACTCATATTATAGGCTCCCAACCTAGGTGCAGACTGCCTGGTTAAGTACACGGGGATATTCTAGGCCCATAAATTTCACTCTGTTATAGTTCTTATTGATACTAGCGACAACAAAATATGACTTGTATTTGAGCTGACATATATGACTGTGACAGCCTTGGAGATATAAAGCATATGACCCATGCACTGAGAGATACTCAGAATTGTATTTCAATCAACCTGAAGTACAAAAGGCATTTCATGCGAATTCTACAGGCATTCCATATCCCTGGTCAACTTGCAGGTTTAGTAACTTTTTTAGTTTATTTATTTAATATATTGGGGCATATTTGCTTTTCTTGAGATTGAAGAAAATATTTGTTTCACATATCTTCAAGCCTTTACTTCATAATTTCCAGCTTTCTACCAAAATAAAAAAGTGCAAGTTATTGTACTATTTGTAACTATTGGTTTTGATTCTGTTTCTGCAAGCAGTACCACGCTGGAAAAGTACTGGAGAGATTCTCCGAGATCAATGCTTCCCATTTACAAGGAACTCCTTCAAGCTGGTATTCGGATTTGGGTATTCAGGTAAAATAAAAGATTTTTTTTCTCATTCAAACATATCTATTCAGTTAATTTTGAGATCTTTGTGATACAAGATAGGACGACTGAAAGTCCAAACGCAAATCATTAGTACATCAAACTATTGAAACGCCTAGGAAATTCAATAACCTGTTCAGTAAAAGCTTATCCTACATTTGAATCTAGCAATGTTTATTATATTTCCATAATTGTGAAACTTTCTCCTTCGCTACTATGCAGTGGAGACACTGATGCAGTTGTTCCAGTGACGGCCACAAGATATTCTATAGATGCCCTGAATCTTCCAACTTTAGTTAATTGGTACCCCTGGTATGACAATGGGGAGGTAAGTTATCAGAAAGTGGCATTTGTTGCCCCCATTTGTTAATTGTAGTAAATTTAATATATTTCCATGCACAATGAACTGGTGTTCAGACATACATGGATGACAATAGCCTTCAGAAAGTCTATATATTTTAATTAGAGGTTTCATAATCCTGTCAGCCCTTATTTGCAGGTTGGAGGATGGACTCAAATATATAAAGGGCTGAGTCTTGTGACAGTCAGAGGAGCAGGACATGAAGTTCCCCTCCATCAACCTCGGAAGGCCTTCATTCTCTTCAATGCATTTTTACAAGGAAAACCTATGCCAAGGTCAACATCTCAGGATATGTTATGAATCATATTATTTGTTAGCCAAAGGCTTATTTATTGAAAATTAGAATGGTTCTTAAGTAATAAATTATTATTGAAATGACAATTCTTTTCATAATTGTAAGAAAACCATTGTAGGAAGGTTATCCCTTCCAGGGCATGTAATATATTCGGTGATTAGATGAAAATATTGATTGGCTGGGGTGGATACCTTTTCCACCAATGTCCTGTCCTTTCCTCAATTCATCTGAATCAGGTTGTTATGCAAGTATTCTAACAGTATTTGCAGCCATGAAGCTGCTGCATCATTTTTAATTCTATTTCCTCTGTCTCATCATTCTTATTCTTAATCAGTTCTCAAGAAGCAGCTCTCAACATTCTTTATAATCAGCTATCAGAAATTTTTCTTTCCTACTCATTCTATTGAATATTGGTAACATATCTAAAGAGAATAGATTTATCAGTATAATGTTATAATTGTAAATAGAAACTTGTGTGTATGTTTGAGAAAAGGGAAAGGTAAGTTCATTCTCTAATTACCATCAATTATGTGAAACCCCCTTCGACAGCTACATGATAAACTTGTAAATACATATATATTAGCATGTTAATGTAGGGAAATCTCTTCCACAGATTGAATGAAAAAAAATCGCGGAGGCAGTGGAGAAAATAAGCTATATTTATTATCAGAAGTTTCATCTTTGTAGCAGAAACAGACAAATTACAATCCATTTAAGGCATAATTTCTTCTTGTCGAAAATTTAACATATATGGTCTTGATTCAGAAATCAGTACTAATTTTCTATGCACAGAGGCGCATAGAAACAGAAGATATCCAGTATGTATAAGCTCTCAAATATTTTTTGGAAAATTCCAACCATACCTACATCAGGCGTTCTCACTTGCATTTGAAACACTGTTGTCCAGAGCGCATCAAAGAGTCGAACCAGTTGCTGTTGTGTAGTTAAACAATCAATGATGGTTACCAAACACTGAAATAACCATTACACGCACCCAACGTTCCAACATTAAATAGAAGTCAGATTTAACAATGAAACCCGCATATACAAGTGGAACTCCTCATTTACATAAATCTGCAAATAGACGTCAGGGTGCAAGTGAGCTACAATCTACTCCAGCTGCTCGTCAAACCCTATCTGCAAATGAAATGAGCGCAAAAATTAAAATACCCTAACAGACACGCTAACCTCCAGAAAGGGATTTAATGTTAGTTTGAGTATTTCTGGATTTGTCTCTGCTTGGTTTTGAGTATTTCTTATTTGTCTCTGCACATTTTTTTCCATCAATGTTGATAGATCATTAGAGGAAAGAGTGTATACACTCAAATCCAGAAACATTCAACTTTCAAGCTAATATCATGGAGAAAAGAAAAAAATACAGTCAAATATAGAAATATTTATGTAAATATTACTAAGGGAAAAGAAATGCAGAGTCAAATCTAAAAATAATCAAGCTAATATTATAGAATATGAAAATTATTGTTAAAAGATTTATGGCTCATCATTTTTGTCTTTTACAAGAATACATTCTTCACCCTCCTTATATGTACTTTTATTTTTATTAGAGAAAGTGTATCTAGTAGTACTAGGTTGATATTCTATGTAGATTAATTTCTTTTAAAAGATAAACATATGTACTATCTTGCACGTGGCGTGACACCCATAAGATAGACAATCAATATAATTTTTACGCATCAAAACAAATAGTTAATTTAATAATGTTTAAATTAAAAATGACTTGCTTTTAAGAGAAACATATGTACTATCTTGCATGTGGGGAGATATGGAGATTTGCTAATCGCAACACCCACAATGTAGACAATTAATAAATCTTTAACGCATTAAAACAAATAGTCAACTTAATAAATTCTTAAATAATAAATGACTTAGTATAGAAATTAAAAAGTGAAAGCATAATGACGTGTCTCACTTTTCTACTTCATTAGACCACAAAAAATATTATCGTTGAAAAATTGTTGTTGTTAAAGGATTTAATGTTGCTAATAATATTTGTATTTGACAATGTTATGCTCTTGATCCTCCTTGCATGTACTTTTATTTATTAGAGAGAGTGTATCTAGCAATTTGAGGCTGATATTCTATGTAGACTAACTTCCTCATCTTTTTAAAGAGAAACATATGTACTATCTTGCATGTGGGGAGATATGGAGATTTGCTAAATGTGACATCCACAATATAGACAATTAATATAGCTTTAACACATTAAAATAAATAGTTAATTTAATTATTCTTTAAATTAAAAATGAATTGATTTTTAAGATAATCATATCTACTATCTTGCATGTGGGAAGATATGGAGATTTGCTAAACATGACACCCTATACTGTAACACATTAAAATAAATATTGATTTAATTAATCTTTAAATTAAAAAATGACTTGATATAGAAATTAAAAGGTCAAAGTGCAATAATGTATCACTTTTTTTATCTCATTAGGGTACAATTTTTTATTTCTTTGAACATTCAACATATTTTTCAATTATACAAAACAAACTCATAAGAAAACCAATAAAATTACAATACAATCCTTACATGTTCATGAGTTTACAAGGAGTGCTCAAATCATAGACCAAACTTTCAAATGGAGATAAATAGTAAATATGTATTTATTAATGGGTTTGAGATACCTTTACAAAATGTTATTGCCATAGTGTAGGCTATTAATGGTGATAATAAAGAACAGTTCATGGAAGACTTGATTACAAAATACCTTTTAGAAGAATAGAGCCATATGGTATTTCAATGACTAGTTATTGCCTTAATAGCAATTATAATACAAAACTTACACTTACAAAAAAATGGGTGAATTCATTATCACCATTATTAGCCACCATGAAAGTTCAATCACATCCTCTATGTGAGCCTTCCATAACCATTGAAAGAGGCCATCCTTTGATGCTAGATCTATGGGGTTTTCACCCCACAACATCCTAGTCTACGAGTTTTCATTCTCAAACTTGGGTTCTATAACAAGTATTCACTGTGATTTTGGATTAAGGTTTTTGGTGGTTTTTTCCAAGATGGTTTCCCATTTTCCTTTAAAACTTAAGATTCCCAAGAGTGTCAAAATTCACACATTAGCTTCTATCCTTTGTTTGGTATGCAAGAATGACTTCTCGTACCCATAGATCACTATTTCATTTTTCTTTGAGTTGATCATGAAATCTTCCTTTGTGGAAATGGACTTGGTAGGTTTGGATGGGGGTCCTCTACAACCTACAATTATCCTTAATAGTATGGTGATGAGCCCCTTTGGTTTTGAAACCCTATCTACTACATTGATGGTAATTGTTGGATCCTTTATAGAGTACCCAACTAGATGACCACATAGTTCTATTGTACAAGTACTTGGATGGATGTCAGAGCTAGGTGGAAGCCCACATGGAGACACATCAACCTTCTATAAATTAGTGGAAATATTATAATGCAAGGTAGTAGGTGGAGTAGAATAATAAATTAAGGATTGAAAGTTAGGGTTGGTGATGGGGGATGGTTGCACACAAAACCTAAATTTTTTAAATGAAGAGGGGAATCAAAGGGATATATGGTCTAAAGGAATGATAGCAGAGGTAACTATGTAGATACCCTAAATTGTCTTGACTAGCGAACAACACTATGTAACTAACTTTCACCCTTCTTCCCTAAATGATTAAATAATACATTATTATTTAATTATTATCAAATTTTATATTTGTCTATTAATTAAGTGATTTAACATTATTTAATTAATTCTTCCTCAATCATCATTTTTGACTAATTAAATAAACATCATTTATTTAATAAATATCCTAATTAGGACTAACCTTATCTATCTTGATTAATTAAATAAACATGAGTTATTCAATTATGTCACTAATATACCTTATTCATCTAAATCAATTAAATTGTTATCATTAATAATTTAAATGACTTGAACAGGTAGCATGGTTGGTTAAGGGCTTTGGGTTCATCCCATATAGGTCCTAAGGTCGACTCACGCTCTCAGATGAAATTGGTATGGGTCATTTTGGGTGTGGTACGTGCCCCTAGAGGACTAGTCTTCGCTAGCCTCCTCCATCCCCCAAAACCTAGAAAAAAGTAAGACTAGGGCAAGGGTGGTGGAGCTTGCTCGACAGAGTCGCAAATCCAAGCACTTGACGTGAGGGTTGGGGATACCTCTGAGTTACAAATAATAATAATAATAATAATAATTTATCCACTTTCCCTTCTCTAAATTTGAATAATTAAATCAATTATTCAAATCACTTAACACGATCAACAAATAAATATATCTTTATTTGTTAAAGTCAGAAATAAAACTTGCACGTTCATCTCCAATATTAATTAATTAATTATCCTTGCCATTTTTTGATTGAGTAAATCATTACCATTGATTTCTCACTCTAATTGGTTAACTAACCCATCTATTTCCTAACTCAACCTAACTTTCTCAATCCCACTAAACACTCAATTTGACTTCTTCAATCCCACCAATCATTGCAATCTAATCCCATTTATTATTCAATGAAATCCCTTAATTGGATCAATCAAAGGAGTTAACTAATTAATCTAATTGCTCTCAACGGTTCTCAACAGTTGATCGTGATCTTTCATTGTTGAATCCTGATCGTTCATCAAAAACTTGAAAATCTACAAAACAACCTTCTTCCTTCTAAAAAATGATCAAAGAATCTAGAGAATTTATGGAGAGGTTATGTCAAAATAGCCATTGAATCACATTGAGCATATTTACATCTTTGATTACCATTAACACACTTTTGAAGCTTTTGCACCAACAATGGATGCTTCATATTGATCCAAGTGATCTAACATCAATATGGATTACACTTTGCCATGGGATGGTGACATTGTAATGCTTGAATTCATTTTATGTTTTCTTTATGATTGTATTTTTTCTTCAAAATCTTAGTTTTACAATTTCATTTCATGAGTATGGTTTGGGATTTTGATCTTGTTTTAAATTAGTTTGGTTTAATTCATTATTGTTTTCCTTATGCTTATTCCCCCCCTACATTAATTGGCATGCCCGGTGGGACCTAGGTCCTTAACACTAATATTTTCGTAAGATTTTTTGAGCAGTTACATATTCCAAAATGCTGATGTCTTTTGTAGGAAATGCTATTATTATTGGGTAAAAGTACAAAGTTGTGTCACACTTTATAAAGGAAACAACCAACACTGATCCAACTTTTAAACTTGAATCACTAAAAAGTGGCATATATGTTTTGAATTTTAAAATGATGTAAACTAGTAAAATGTGTATCTTTTTGTATATTTTATGATTGTATTTAAAAAAAAAATTAAAAATTATTTAAAAATATTTTTTTATAAATTGACACTATAATTTAGTTGTTGATAAAATGTTGAAAATTGAAGTTATATGAGATGCCAATCTTTTTATAGTAATCTTTTTTCTCTCAATTTTTTGTGCATAATTAAAACTTGAAACTTTAGTGCACACATATTTTTCTTTCCAATTTTGATAAATAAATATTAAAACGTGCGCATATTAAAAATAGTTGTTTCTATTTGACATCAACTTTCATATTAAATATTTATCTCAAATAGATAGAAAATTATACCATCTTCATATAGATTCTTTTATCTAGTGCATCATATTTTTTTCCTTTTTTTAATAAGTTTTAGTATTTTTCCTTGGCATAGTAATCAATATAATATTTTGTGTTGATAACCTACTTCAGTAAACATAAAAAATAAAATATAAATAATAGTTAAACTATATATATTTAAAAACTACACTTATGGATTTACAAAAGGATGTTTTATATTTTAAATAAATGTTATTTACATGAGTAGGAGTTATTGAAACATCAAGTTTTTCAAATAATTTTATCTTTCTCATAAATTGGCCTCAAAGTGGTGCTACATATGCATTTAGCCAACAATTTTAGTTGGAAAAGTTATGGAAATATCTAACTTATCTTGAATGAATCTTACTAGATTATATGTTTGACCAAAATTGATTTTTAGATAGAAATATTTAAATTCACTTGTGTTGATAAGTTGGCCAAAAGTACGACACAACTTTGTACTTTTACCCTATTCAAAACATGAAATTCCTAGAATATGAATGTAGTTGTTGTTATGTTCTTACTGCAGTCATCCTAAGTTTGACTGCTATCATCATAAAGTCAACTGCTATTGTCATTTTTGCCACTATTGTATGTTTTGTATTGTAGTTTTTTGACAGAGCTAACATTTTTTGGACTACTTTCATCCTAAATAGGTCTATAGTTGTACTTTGTTTGTACCGCTATTATCTGACATCGTCACAGTTATTTTAGACAAAAGTCCACTATTGTACTAAACAAATCCGCTACTGTTTTGCTTTATGTTCTACTTCAATCTACAAAGTTTTTCTTTGATTTTTCGATCTACCTAACCCCATTGGTTGTTTGTTGTGCTAGTGAGGTTTTCTAACATTGTTGGTGCAACCCTTGTAGGATTATGGTACGTTTTCATATGAACAACTAACAATTTACTTGCAGAGTTGAAAAACAGTCCAAGGCCTTTCAATTTTCAAAGAATTTATAGTTAAAACATTTCATTTTGGAGCTCCTAAAACTAAACCTACAAATCTCACATTTCATTTTGGTGCTCCTAAAATTGAACTTATTGTGACCAGGTGAAAATATTGCTCCAGAAACGAGCAACAACAACAAACAGAGTGCGAGAAACAATAAAAAAACCTAACACCTGAAGATTATCCTAGTTGGATTCAAGACAAAATAAGATAAGAAAAAGGAGCTGATTTACTTTGCCTTGAATTGATCCTTTGGTTGGCCCTTGATGGTTGATTTTGTGTATGCTCCTTAGATGGAAAAAGATGTTGATATGAGATGCAAGATGGATGAGAAATGGATGAGAAGTGGATGAAAATGGATGCAAATGCAATGGTGAGAGCAAAATGCAAAAATTAGCTAAGTATGGCTCAAATGAAAATTTTGCAAGATTTTGGTTAGCGCAATGATCAACCCCCAAATAAGAGAAAAGAGGGGATATTTATAGAGGAAGTTGAATTCTCTAGAGAATTCAACAGTTGAGATTTATCCAACAAGGTCAAGATGAAGGGCTATGGTGAGTTGAGGACTCACAAGCCCTCACATCTTGACATGTGGAATGTGATATGGCCTAGAAATGGTGATGTGTAAATGAGGTGGAAGGAGGGTACATGATGTGGAGGAAGGAAAAGTACCTTGCAAGTACCTTGGGAGATGAGAAGATTCCTTAGAGGAATAAAAAATGAATTTAAAATTCACATGATTGGGAAATCTTGTGGATAAGACAAGGTTCCAAAGGGAGAGGTGGAAAGTACCTTGGATAAGACAAGGTGCCTAAAAAGGTAAACACTTGTCACATGTGATTTGATGTGACAATTCAAAGATCTCATGGGGAAGAGAAAAAAGAATTTAATATTCCTTGGAAGGATAAAAAGAATTAAAAATTCCTTGAGGTTGATTAGGCTAGTTAATGAAGGATTAGAAGAGGGTTAGTTGGCTAAGAGAGATTAGAGGCCAACTTGCAAAAGTTGGAGGATGTGACACATCCTAATCAAGGATTAGGCATGCACACCTCTCTAATGATGAGACTAGTGGAATAATTAGGATTAAGAAAGGGAAGTGACATGTGAGGAATTTGATGAAAAAGAGGATTAAAGAGATAAGGTATTTATTTATTAATTAAATACCTTAGGGATTTGGCATAATTAAGGATATTAATTAAATAATAGCGATATTACTTAATTAATGCAAATAAGGGGATGCTTAGACGAAAGGGGATAAAATTGGATAAATTAAGTGTCAAAATTTAGGTGTATACATTTTTCCCTTCTTTTAGATGGTGTTACGAAGTAGCATCATTTCAAGGAATATTAAAACATAGAACCTAGAAGAAGATGGTTAGATCAGAAAAGATGCCCCAATTATCAAAGGAGTGACTGGGAAGAAAGATGATGGGAGTGAAGATGAAAGTTGGGGATGAAGGATGCCCCCTCGAGAGGACATGCGGGTTCAAGAGAACATGGGTGTGCTCTCGAAATGGATGAAAGGATGAAAGGGGAGATGAGGAAGAGGATGCTCAATGATGGAGAGTGATGAAGGATGAATGGATGGGGGGGATTTTGATAGATGTGAGGATGGGAGATGAAATTCAATCCAAATGCAATTTTCCATCTTTAGGAGCATTGATTTTTGTTATAGCATAAGACACAAGATGCCAGGGTATGGAGAACTAAGGCAGATTAGTGTCTAGTGCATGAAACACACAACAAAGAAGAAGGCTATCCCAACACCCCAAAGTCGCGATGACCTTGGTTGGGCCAAATATTGGGATAACCACAAGCACACAAGGATTCCCTAGCATAACACAAGATCTCAGGGATCTTGGTGGGTACTACGTGGGACAATCGAGAAGAAAACAACAAAGAGAAAAAGATCAAGATACACCCCTATGTTGACTAGTCAAAGCACACCATGATATGATGGATCAAGGCAACCATGACAAGTGATGATAGGGAGCTCAAATGATAAAAAAAATCCAAAAATATAAAAAGATCACAATCAATTTCACACATCCTTTTCCATAGGATCAATGGGATGGATGGGATTGATGAGGTCTATTAGGACGGATGCATCTTGTTGAGACCGATGATGGATACTAAACTGAAAGATCGATATGACATAGGCTATTCAAAGCCGATTGGATTTCATGATACGAGTGGATCTCGTTTGTTAAGAACTAGCTAGATAAGGGCATAGCTTGACGACATGACACAAGGAAGACAAGACACAAAATAGAAGACTGACACACCCTAAGGAGCTAGGGCTCAGGGGCTGATCAAATATTAGCTTGGGCTACTTGAAAGCGCAGAGCCCTCGTAGTTCAATAAAAGGCTGACAATTGACCATGGATAAAAGCGGGAAGAGGATGATGGAGACTGATAATGAATGATAAAGATAGGATGGAAAAAAGGAGCAAACATGCAGAGTAGAAAGACTGATGATAGGCGATAAAGGAACCCCAGGGGTAGATCAAATGATCAACCTTGCCTATGCGAAAGCGCAGGGGCAATGTACTTCAATAAAAGTCTAACAACGGGCCATTGATAAAAGTAGAAAGAGGATGATGAAGACCGATGATAGTTGATAAAGGAGCAGACAAACATAGTAGAAAGACCGATGATAGATGATAAAGAAGCCCCAGGGGTAGATCAAATGATTGACCTTGCCTACGTGAAAGTGCAGGGGCAATGTAATTCGACAAAAGACCAAAGACAAGCGATGGATAAAGGATGATGATCAAATAACCCTGAGAAGGGGATACAATGATGGGAATGATATGATGGGTTAGGATAGACCGGTTGGATTGGACAGGATGATGGTGACTACACAAAGCTCAGGGATGGGATAGTTATCTAAATCATCAAAAGGTGAATTGGGAGGATGATATGATGGATAGATGAATGATGAGAAAGGAGAGGAGATTGAAAAGATGTGCAAAAGAAGTAGAAGTGTTGATGATAAGATATATGGCATTGGATTGCGTGGGGATTAGCCTATAACTAGATACCAATGACAAGGGATTATGAGATAGGATGACGATAGAGGATGGGGGGAGAAAAAGGATTGTTTGGATGGATTAGATAGAGGGATAAGGAGTTGGATGAGGAAAAGGTTATTGGATAGATAAATGGATAGATAATAATTTGGGTGATGGAAAGGATTTCTGTTATGGATGGATAGAGAGAGAATGATGGGGAGATGGAAGGGATTGTTTGCTAGATGAAGGATGTCTCCAAGGACTATGTCACAAAGGAAGATAGATGCCCCCACTCTAAATATGTCATGTGTGATGAGGCATGATGTATGGAAGATAGAAGGATGGGAAAATAAGGGAGTGAGATGGATATGGATAGGATGTATGGATAAGGAAGGAATATTTTTGGTAGCATGATGGGTGGAGAAGGAAGGTAGATGAATGTGAATAAGGATTAGGATAGTGTGTGGATGAGGGGAATGTATGCCAAGAGGTGTCCAAAACATGTTGATATGTTTGCCCCTATCGATATTAAGATCACAAGGAGGATGGATGGATTGGGATAAATGAGATATGCCAAGTAGGATGTGTAAGATAGGTAGGATGGAGGGGATGAATGAAAAGGACGTACAATAGGAAGATAGGTGCATAGCTGGAAGTATAGCAGGAAGCATAGCAGATGGAGGGAATGCATATCAAGAAGCTGCCCCCAAGTGTGGAAAAGGATGGATGGGGATTTATGCATGATGCCTATTTGCTAGGTTTTCATCATGGCACTTATCCAAGGCACTTGTTGGCCAAGTTTTCACCATTGGATGGATTATTTCCCTTTACTATTTTATTTTATTTTATTTTTTTGGAGTTTTTGACTTTTTGGAATTTTTGGACTTTTTGGGATGAATGTGGATGGAGATGGATAGGGATAGGGATGGGGATAAGTGAATTTGGAAGACATGTGATAAAGAGATGGATGAAGGACTCAAGCATCAAGTTTTATATGAGGTATTAAGAGCCCATGTTCGAATTGATTGTTGGATGGTAGTACAACTTTATTAGGAGAAATGGATTATGCAAGAGAATGAATTAGAGGGATTTGACGGGGAAAATATGTGGGATAATGGATGGGATGTTGGAAAGGGTATGGGTAGAATGATAGGGTAGGTGTGTGATGGGGTGGTGAGTTCAGGAACAACATTGGCACATGTGGTGGTGGATGTGAAAAGATAGGAGGATTAGTGGATGGAGAATGTGGGGATAATGGAGGAGATGGGATAATGAATTTTGGGACATAAGGACCTAAAATAGATTTAGGAGATGGAGGAAGTGTATGATTGGCTTTCAGATTTGCAACTTTGGATGTTGTTATAGATTTTTCATTTGAAGGCATGGCATCTTTTTTCTTTGGGATCCACATGGTTTTGATTTTTGCTTTGGTGGGCCTTTGTGGTCTACGGATTTGATTTTGATTTTGATTTTTCTTCTCTTCACCATGTATTTTAGAGGGGACATGGGGAGCTTTAGATTCATGTGGATGGTTGGATTTATGCATTTTTGTTTTAGCATCCAAAGTGATTTTAGTAGCAATGAGATGGGTGTAAGGAGATGGATGATGTGGAGCGATGGAGGTAGGATTGTGGGGATTATGTGTAGATGGAGGATGTGTAGGTATGTGCCTTTGTTGATCTTGATTAGGGGATATGCTAGAGGGATGTTTATTATGGATGACATGGATAGGTGATGGATGGATGAAAGGATGAATATGATGAGATGGAGGGGGTGATTTTGGGATATAAGGGCCCAAAATGGACTTAGTGGGTGGAGGGACATAAGGACCCAAAATGGATGGAGTAGATGAGGGAGGAATATGGATGGTTGTTTTGAGGTGATATGACGGAGGAGGAGGGATGGCGGCATATGGTCTGGTGGAGCTATGGGAAGAGCCTATATTTCTTTTGGAAGAGGCTCATTGAGGACGTCTAGAGGTTGTACCAACATCTTTAGATTGTGAATCTTGGGAAATAGGTCCAAGACCTTGCATACAGATTTGTTCTTTGACCTGGATGGGCTCTAAATACCTTTCTCATGAAGGCCTAAACCTTTTCCTTGATAGTTCATGTTCTTGAGCATTTGATCCATGATAGGATTTTTGTTATTATGAAAACATGATGTGAGTCCATTATTAGGCGAAGGATGATGGGTGGTATATACGCTGTGTTTTTCTTCTTCAAGGAGACCACCATGGAAGAATGTGAGAGTACTAAGGGAATATACAAGTGGTGAGGGGATAGTAGGTTTAGGCAATGATGGAGGATCAAGAAATGGAGATGGTGGGATAGCAACATCTTGATGGGTGGTATCAAGAGAGGGACTAGGTGATAGGCTAGGATCTGGATTTATGGTAGCGGGTGATAAGGGCTCATGAGATGGAGTGGTGGAATCAAGGAGATCATGGGATGGAATAGATGGGTGACTGTGATCTTGATGTGGACTAGATGGGATGGTAGGATCTTGATCTGGAGAAGGGGGTATGTTATGCTTTGGATCAAGCTCTTGGCATGGCTCTTCTTGTGTGGATGGTAGGATGA
This sequence comes from Sequoia sempervirens, assembly GCA_007258455.2. Taxonomy (NCBI): domain Eukaryota; kingdom Viridiplantae; phylum Streptophyta; class Pinopsida; order Cupressales; family Cupressaceae; genus Sequoia; species Sequoia sempervirens. Next base: position 11,411 of record VDFB02387764.1, on the reverse strand, counting down.
TAGAGTGTTGGAGGGACTCTTCAAGTGGGGAAGATGGAGGGATGGAGGATTCAAAACATTCATGAGAACGTATTCTAGTGACACTAGGAGTGGGAGAAATGGATTGGATGTGGGTGTCTTCAATGGATTGGATGGATCTAGGAGTAGGGGGAGTGGATTGGATTTGGTTATTGTTGATGGGTTTGATGGTTTCTAGAGTAGGAGATTGGGGTTCAATGGATTCAGTGATGATTTCAATGGTGTCAATGATTTGAGTGGTGCTAGGGGTGGTATCATCAATGATAGGTGTTGGATGGAGAAATGTCTCATCACTAATGACCGTGGATGATGGGTTGGGATGGCATGGTTCCATGACTGTAATGTGTGGAGTGGGGGATGTGTTCTTTGTTATAAGTCATTGGAGAACTTCTAGAGTGAGAAACTTGAATAATCTAGGCTGAGATGGTGAGGTAGGAGTGGATGAAGGATTAGGGCTATGGATTGGTGGATTAGGGTTAGATGGAGGAATGGGATTGGATATAGGACTGGGATTAAATGGAGGATTAGGATTGGATGGAGGGTTAAGGTAAGGATATGGGAATGGTGAATTAGGATTGGATGACATGGATGGTGGATTGATGCTAGAGGATATGGGTGGTTTGTTGTAATAAATGTAGTGGGATGGTGGGTTAGGATGGGAAGACATGAGTGTTGGATTAGTATAGGGAGATGCAAATGTTGGATTAGGGTAAGTTGATGGGTGTGTTGGAATAGAATAGGAAGGTGTGAATGTAGGATTAGGGTGAGCAGATTGGTATGGAAGGTTAGGGTAGTGGATATATGCAGATGAAGGATTGAGATAGGATGATGTGGACAGGGGATTAAGATAGGAATGTTGGGATGGTGGATTAGGATAAGAGGATGATGTAGATGAAGGATATGAAAAACATGCAGACGTGGAAGGTAATGGATATCCTTTGTCAAAGGTAGCATAAGGAGCGTGAGTAGGCATGGATGAAGACATAACGGGGTAGCTAGAAGGGGTGATTGGATTTTGGAAAGTGGGTGGAGAAAGTTTACTAGCGATGATAGTGTCAAGGGGATCTATGTCATATTCTTCTTGATCGACAAGACTTTCGTTATTGTCAGCGACGTAATTAGGGTTTCCATTGAATACTATTGATGGAGGATAAGGATTCATGATGATAAAAGGATAAATATGATGGATCAAAGATTTTGGATGGAAACAGACTAAAGATCAAGTCAGGATTTAGGTCAAGCTTAGATCAGGATTGGATTAAAGCTTAGATTAGGATGATTGGATTGTACGATGGGATTGATTTTGATGATTGAATTTGATTAACAAAGGATGACTACGACACCGAATCTACTTCAAGATTGAAGTAGATTAATTGGGTCAAAAGTGATTGGATAGGGATATGATTAGATTGGATTGGATATGATTGATCGATGATTGATAAGATTGACTGATGGATCAGATAAGATGATGGAAGGGATTCTAAACCCCATTTAGAGATTATCCTAGGTGACTTAGGATGCTAATTGATTGGATTAAAGGATAAAAGGATGATTGTGGCACCAAATCCACTTTGAGATTGAAAATGGATTGATTGGGCTGACGATGATGATTAACTTAGGATGGATGAATATCATAAGTGGATGTTGATGATGATGATTAGATGAGAAACTTAGGTCAATTTGGATGAAGTTTAGGGGATTTGGATGGGGAAAATGATGATTTTATTGGAGGAACGAATAATAAAAATGGATGAACAAATACTCAAAATGAGTAAACGATTGATCAGAATAGATGAATGACTACTCAGAATGAGTAAATGACTACTCACAACGGGTGAATAATTCTTGAAATGAGAAGATGAAGGTTTGGAATAGATGAAAGATTACTTGGAACGAGAAAATGATTGATTGAGATTGTTGAACGAGAGTTCAAAATGATAGGAGGTTTGAAATGGATGAAAATTTACTCGGAACGAGTAAACAAATGATTGGAATGGTAGAACAAGAGTTCAAAATGATAGACGAAGGTTTGAAATAGATGAACATTTACTTAGAACGAGTAAATGAATGATCAAAAAAGAGGGAATGAATGTTCAGAATGGATGGATGAAAGGTCGAAACGAGTAAACATTTGATCGAAATGGATGAGTGAATGCTTAGATTAGGAGACTAACTCATGGAAGGGATGAAAGGATAATCGTAACAAGGTGACGAATGCTTGAGATGAGAAGAAGGGTGCTCGAAATGACCAAATGAAGGGTGAAATCGGTTGTTTGAGGGGCAGGTCCGCCCAAGTGCAGATTAGGATTTTGGTTAAAGCTCAGATTGGGAGTAGATTAAAGCTCAGATTAGGATTGTATTAAATATCAATATAGGATGATTGGAGGATGTGATGGGATTGATTCTACACCAATTTTTGAGGTTTAAAGAACATAAGGCACCGACAATTAGATTTTTCTAGATTTGACAATTTTCAAAAATTGTCAAAATTTGCATTTTAGGAAACTTCACATACATACTTTTGAGAGTCCACTTTTTTCCCAAAAAATACCAAAAACTAAGATAGGATGAATTTCCAACTAACATCCCAAATTAGAGACATGCATTTTGAGTTATTAACGAAAATGATTTTTCAAAAATTGAAAAAAAACACTAAATTATGATTTTGAGGGTCAAGATGAAAGTTTGAGGCCCCAAAATATGGCAAAACGGGGTCCAACAAACTCAAGGTCTATTGGGAATCCACATGCCACCTCATGATGGAACCACCCTAAAATTTCAGCCCAAATGGACACCCGAGTCAAAAGTTATGGCCTCTGGAAGTTTCAACATAAAAATCAAAACCCTCGAAACAAAGTCCAGGTGATTGGGATGGATGATTTGATAATGGATATGGAATCTAATGATGTTCTAAGTAGCACTTATATGATTTTGGTGATGAAACGATGCCTTATGAAAAATGTTGATGATGGGCAAACGAGTGCTCGAAACGACTAAACGAAGGGTGAAATCAGCTATTTGAAGGGTAGGGTTGCCCTTGGCCGGGCAAGTTTTCCCCTGGAGGTTAGGTTCAGCACTGGCCAGGCAAGTTCACCTCTGGACATGTTAGGTATGGCCTTGGAAAGGGCAGGTTCGCATGTCCAGGAGGGCAGGTTCGCCTGTACAGGAGGGCAGGTTCGCTTGCACAAGAGGGCAGGTTCGCCTATCTGGCAGGGTAGGTTCACCTGTCCGGGAGGGAAGGTTCACCTATACAGGAGGGTAGGTTCACTTGTATAGGAGGGCAGGTTCACCTATCTAGGAGGGAAGGTTCACCTTTCTAGGAGGGCATGTTCGACTGTGGATGAAAGATTAATTAAAATTGACTGAAACAAGCTAAAAAGGGGCTTGTTTATAGGTTAGGTATGCCTCTGCAAGAGGTCAGGTATGCTTGTGGACAAATTTGAACATGTTTTTTGGACAAAAGACTAAGGCAAAGGACCCAAAACACAATAAACAACATTCATAGGATAAGGTTGACTCGACTAAACAAAAAATTACTGGTTTCGCACAAAGAAGATAGTTCAGGCAACACGATCCTAAATCTAGTAGAAATGGGTATGGTCAATAGAGTCTTCTATTCTAAGATGAACATGGTTGCTCGGGAGTCCTCGATATACACCCGATACATGAGGTCCAAACCGTGAACACCAACCCGTCACAAGCATGAGTCAGGAACCTTAGCGAGATACTAAAGGCTCAAACCAAATTTTCACGTCATCCCAATGCTTCTCCCATTACAATGTGGTTGGATTGAGGTACAAATTTTGCTCCCCCCCTTTATATAGCCTACCGATATGCATGGTTGGAATCGTCCCTTGGGGTGATGAAATCCCCAAGCAGGTCCCACTAAGAAAAGTAAAAGGGTGACTCAAAGGACTTGGTAAGCTACAATTTCTCATCACCCAGGATCTCCAAATGATGCAAGGGGATTGTATACGTCAAATAGCTTACCAAAAAGCACAACACACAAGGTAAATTGATACCCCTAGTTAAGCTATGTGCCTAAGTTATCAAGAAACAACAAGCAACAATTGATAAATAAATAGCCTTGTAAGAAAATTTGTTAGTATTTTTTCTTCTTGTTCCTTGCCAAATGCTGACTAGATGCTTGCAAAGACACAAACAACAAACATTAGGGGGTCAGAAACATTTAAAACAACCAAAAAAAGTGCTTATAACTTAGTTTTTACCTTTTGGAAAAAGCTATTTTTGGTCATGTTCGCCTGTCTGTTAGGTCAGGTATGCCCTTGAAGGTTAGTTACGCCCCTGGATAGGTTAGGTTCACCCCTAGATAGGTTAGGTTCACCCTTTAAGGTCAAGTATGCCACCAAATAGGTCAGGTATGTCCCCAGACAGGTCAGGTACACCCCCGGACAGGTTAGGTACGCCCCTAGACAGGTCAAGTTCGCCCCTCTATGAAAATTGCAAATTTTAGGTCTTTGTGGAGGTCATGTTTGCCTATCTGTTGGGTCAGGTTCACCCTTGGAGGTCAGGTACACTCTTGGATAGGTCAGGTTCACCCTTGGAGGTCAGGTACACCCCCCTACTAGGTCGGGTTCGCCCCTCTACAACCTACACCTGCAAATAGTGAAAAAATATAAAACATGAAAGAACAAGACCTGTCTGTGGGTCCCATCGGGCATGCCATAAATGTGACCAGGAAAAAACACTCTTCCAAAAATGAGCAACAACAACAAACAGAGTGCAAGAAACAATAAAAACACCTAACACCTCAAGATTAGCCTAGTTGGATTCAAGACAAAATAAGATAACAGAAAGGAGTTGATTTACCTTGCCTTGAATTGATCCTTTCCTTGGATAGAAAAAGATGTTGATATGAGATGCAAGATGGATGAGAAATGGATGAGAAGTGGATGAAAATGGATGCAAGTGCAATGGTGAGAGAAAAATGCAAAAATTAGCTAAGTATGGCTCAAATGAAAATTTTGCAAGAGTTTGGTTAGCACAATGATCAACCCCCAAATGAGAGAAAAGAGGGGGTATTTATAGAGGAAGTTGAATTCTCTAGAGAATTCAACAGTTGAAATTCATCCAACAAGGTCAAGATTAAGGGTGCTCTGCAACTGCATACTCACCCGCAACCATTGAGGCCTGTATGTCGTTTCCTTCTGTTGCATGCGTATTCTTTCTTCTGGATCAGTTTTCTTGTGGCATGTTGCGTATAGGGTGGGATTTTTAAAGCTTTCGGGGGGAGTGTTTTGCTCAGTTCAAACTTTGTCTTTTTTCCTTGTTGCTGGTTCATTCTTTTGTCTATGTGGAGTGATGTTTGCTGAGTCACAGTGATTGGTGCTTGAGCTTGCGGTGGCTTGGAAGCTAGGTGCTGGGGGTCTATAGCGTGTGGGTGGTCCTTTGTCTGCCACTCTCTTTTTATGCTGCATGGGAGTGAGAGGGTTCTTGCGTAGTGGGAAGGGGGGTGGATGGTGGTAACGCAAGGGTGGTGTGGAATTAGTGTAGCGGGTGGTGGTGTGGGTTGGGAGTGTGGTTCCCCATGTAGTGCTGGTTGGTGTTCTTGTTCTGCATGCCCGTCTCAGGCATTCCAATGATGTCCAAGGAGTCTCCTGATGTGGATTTTTGGGCTATGATCGGTTCAAAATCTCTAAACCATGGTTTGAAGACCTTTGATAATAATTTATTCTCTCCGGATTCAAGGGTTAGTGGTGTAGGTTTGCATGGCAGCTCTCAGATCATGAAGATTAACAGCTTCCTTGAATCATGTAAGGAGCAACCAAAATTGGTTATTCCTCCAGAGATGATTGCCGAGGATATATAATACTATTCAAATCACTCTTTATATTGCAAGTTTTTGGGGATGAGGGTCTCTTTGTAGTTTTTGGAGACTTGGGCCCATAGGACATGGGCACCGGAGGACAAAATGGAGATCATGTTGTGTGTATGAAAATATGCCTGTTATAAAGGATTCAAAACATATTCAATAAAATATTATATCAAAGAAACTGAAAGAAAATTAAACAAACTCTTTACGACAGCTTCTTCGAAATCATTCTATTGCTCTCTATCTCCAGCATTTTGTTGATTCAAGTTGCTCTCAGATTTCGTGTGCCAAGCTCAACTAAATGGACAACTGGAGAATGAGATTTAAACTAAAATGCATATTATGCTAAAATGCAAGATTATGCTATGCTATGATAAGATTATTATTGCTAAGATATGAATATTGTTGAAATGCTAAAGATGCAAATGCATAAGAGTAATTGCGTATATCTGTTCGTCTGTGTGTGTTCATGTGTCTGTGTGTCTATGTGTAACCAATGCTTGGATTTGCACATGTATTTAAAGAGTTTTTGAAAGAATTTGATTGGCTGCCATGATTAACGGTTCAGATCAAGCTTGTTAGGATGAACAGTAAAAGTTTTTTGAAAGTTGAGAGAGAAATGGAAGGTTTCCATTTCTTTAATTTTTCACATTCAAAAATGAAGGAAGGTTGCCATTTGAAGAATGAGTTGAGAATGAATTTCATAATTAAATAAATAACTTAATTATATGTGAGGATGAAATTAGAAGTTTACATAATTAAATAAGTAATATTTAATTATGTGTGAAGATGAAATTAGAAGTTTACATAATTAAATAAGTAATATTTAATTATGTGTGAAGATGAAATTAGAAGTTTATATAATTAAATAAGTAATATTTAATTATGTGTGAGAGATGAATTTAGAAGGTAATTAAATATTTAAAATATTTAATTATGTGTGGAGTGAGAAAATGTATTAAATTAAATATTTATAATATTTAATTTAACTATGACATGTAGAGGGTGTTTGAAGGAATATTTCATTATTTGAATTCAAATATTCAAATTTAGAATAACATGATAATTAATATAAATAAATTATAAAATTTATTTAATTTAATTAAGAGGAGTATGGAAGATGGTAACAATTAAATAAAATTATTTATTTAATTAAGGTAGAAGAACTATAAAGTGAACAATATAAATAAATAATTAAATTTATTTATATGTAAATGACTTTAGAAGATTAATTAAATAATTTATATTTAATTAATTAACAAGCTTGATTAACCATGACCATTTTTAGACATATACATTTTTCCCCTCTTTGAAGTGATGTGTGAAATGCATTGCTTCAAAGAGAATAAAATTTTGCCCCTAATATGTTTTTGATGCTGATGCTGATGATGCCCCCTCGGGAGGTAAATCAAGGAGGATGACAAAGCTAGATTGGATGAGGATATTCTGCTGGTGATCTAGTGATTTAGCTCCCAATAATTGGTGTAAAAAAATGCCCCTGGTGAAAAATAAAATAAATGTCATAAAAAACCCACCTTAATTGACCCATATAAGGTAAAAGGGGTAAAAGTAGAAGACATTTTCACCTTTTTACTATAGTGATTTGGATGCTCTGATAGTGATATAGCGAGATGCTGATCCCATTTCACACACATAGATTTGAGCAGGCCCATCGATTTCAGAGACCAGTCGTGTATGGACCACCGATGAGTCGATTAAACCCTTTATGCTTCAAAATTTTGTGATTTTGATCAATTTTTTACGTTTTTCACACTGATTTAGGTTTTAAAATGTCGTTTTAGTGCATACGACTGTCTATTTTAGCACATTCGAGAAAATTTCCGTAGCACATATAGGATGTTCTTTAGTGCATATAGGTGTAGGGAAAATTTTAGGTTTTCTAGCGCATATGAAGTGTAGATTAGTGCTTATAGGATAGAAGTCTGGCTAGAAAACTTTAGTGCATCTAGGGCACAAAATCGTGCATTAAGGGATTAGCACATCTAGTGTGTATTAGCACATCTAGGGTATGAAGTAGCCCATCTGCGGGGTATCTTAGCACATATAGGGTTTTAGCGCTTTTAGAGAAAACTTTAGCGCTTTTAGGGTGCAAAAACGTGCATTCAAAGTTTTAGCGCTTTCGAGGTAAACTATAGCGCTTAGGAGTTTCAGCACATCGGAGGCGCAAATTAGTGCATTCAGAAATTTTTTGATAGAATGCCATTGTGATGAGAAATGATGGTCTATATTGCTTCTTTAGTCAATAGATAGAGAAATTAGCATGCCATCATGCTGATATGGATAGAAATGATAGAAAATCTGATGATTAACTGATAAATTTGCTTCCCTGAATAGAAAATAAAGAGTAGATGTCCGATAACTTTGTTTCCCAAAATGAAAAACAACGAGTAGATTGATTGACTGATTGCCTAATAACTTTGCTTCTCATGAATGAAAAATAAAGAGTAGATGGATTGATTGTTTGATAACTTTGCTTCATATGAATGAAAAACAAAGAGTAAATGTTTGATAAATTTGCTTTCTACGATAGAAAACAAATAGTAGATGATTGTTGTGAAAATATATTTGCATTTGTGATTGAAATATAAATAGGATGATGTTTTGATTGATAAATTTGTATTCTTGAAAAAGAAAACAAATAGTAATTGATGGTAGAGTAGCGTGATTTAATTTTCAGATAGATAGATGTAGCAATGATTTTCCTAATATGATTTGATTGTGTGATATGGGTCACTGATATGGGTCACTTGATATGGGTCACTGATATGGGTCACTGATATGGGTCACTTGATATGGGTCACTGATATGGGTCACTGATAGATAAAGTACATGATATAGGTCACTTGATATGAGTCTGATTAATTGTCCTTGTGATGACTAAAAAATATAGGAGGTTTTCGACAACCTCCAGATTAGAGAGCATTTCCTGATATGTTGGGATCAGATAGGAGAGTTGAATCCAATAGAGGTACAGTGGATAGGTGACTGCGGGTTGGGATCTTTGTTGACTATCTTGTGAGGGATTCGAGTCAACAGGGGACTGTTGATTGCATTGGCAAAGAGGTGGCATTTCGATCATAACACCTTTCATTTGTCGACTGGTGAGATGACTGTGACACCCGAGGATGTGTACAAGATTCTAGCGATTCTTGTGGTAGGTGCCCTTATGGTTTATGACCACAAGGAGATAGGAGGGACAAAGGCACTGAGGAGGATCTGCGGTGATATGGCGTAGTTGGATATTGGGTGTCATGGGCAGATTTCAGTAGATATCCAGCCTTAGTTGCCGTGTTGGGTGCATTCATTGGAGGCTACCTTGGATTGGACCATTGGTTGAAGGGATTTTTAGTTGGTTGGGGGAGGATGTTGGAGTGGATGGTGACTCAACCGTGGAGGTACGCCTGGGGGAGCTGCATTTTGGCTCATCTGTATCATGATCTACATCAGGTGGTATACCGAGGATCGACGAGTTTGGCCAGTGGTGTGACTCTGCTCTAGATCTGGGCCTGGGAGCACATTGCGATTACAAGGCCAGAGTGTGCTAGGGCTAGGCCACCAGGTAGGCCATATGTATATGCGTATTCAGGTGCACTTGTCTAGCCCAAGCTGGGCAAGTTGAAGTATTGGCGGCGCATGCTAGATGATGTGGATTCAATGATATGGAGGTCATACATAGATTGCGACACCTGGGACACAAATCATTTGGAGATGCCCTTTGTCGGCATGCCCCGATATCTGATAGGGTGGACCCCATATATTATTGAGATATTTTTGGCCTTGCGGGTTAAGAGGCAGTACGACTATACGCAGGGGATGCCACAGGGCGTTGCTCACTATGGGCGATGCAAGGATGATCCTAGATAGGGATGCTGTATTACATACTAGGTGGCATATACAGAGTATTCCAGGTTACAGGCTGAGGTATGTGAATATAGGCTAGAGGTGACAGATGCAGGGATGTCAGATGAGTACTTAGTGTACTTCCACACACATTGATTCCCACGATTCACATTTCCAGATGAGCTAGGGCCCATTGCAGTAGTACAACAACCAGGGATGGAGAGACAGGAGGAGATGGAGGGCAGAGAGCAGGTGGTGGGTGGAGGAGAGGAGGAGGAGGAGAGCGGAGATGATGAGGAGGGGGATAGGGATGAGGAGGAGGATAGAGATGAGGAGGGAGTTAGAGATGAGGATAGCTCAGATGATGGAGATGACAGGGGAGATGATGTAGGGGAGGAGGGGAGGGCAGTGAGGCAGAGATTAGACTTCCTAGGTAGTGCTTAGATTATATAGAGGCCTAGATCTGGTGGCAGACCATAAACTATCATTAGAGTTTCATCCTCTTCATAACAGACACAAATTGCCACTCTGCAGGCCCAGGTGCAAACTGTTCAGGGTCAGCTAGGTTAGGTGCACAGTATGATAGCTTAGTTACAGTCACAACTGACATAGGCACAGGCATAGGCACAAGCTCAGGCTCAGGCTCCAACACTGACACAGGTATCTCAGCCTGCCCTAGACCCACAGATAGCCCAGTTGATCATAGAGAGGGATGCATTGAGACAGAGGGCATTGGAGGTCGAGGGCGTTGCTCAGAGGCTTATGGGCATTGTAGAGAGTGCATCCTTTCCGGAGGCGATCGTAGAGGGCATGGAGATGGCGAGAGAGGCAGAGTACTACCATGTTAGATATGAGGAGTTGTGTCCTCCCGAGCATAGAGAGCCATTCCCACGATCTCACAGTAGGACCAAGAGTAGGTTGTAGACAACCATGCAGAGCATGGGGGTTACTGGACCCCAGTGAGATCTAGATGCAGGTACCAGTGGCAAGCCACCTCCTTTCGGACCAGCTCCATCAGGGGCATCAACTAGCTAGTTTGTGATGTCGTGATGCAGATATATTTCACACATGTATATCATTTTTTTGGAGCATGTATATGTGATTTTTGATCATATCCTATGTATCTCTCTTTGGACTTTGCAGTTTCATTGGACATTGGACATTTGTATCATTTTTGATGAGTGATGATATGCAGTGGCGATGATTTTTTATTATGTGATGTGTATTTATAAGATGATTATGTGATATGTATTTATTTCTATATGTTATGGATTTTGGTATGTAATTTGAATGATTTGATGACTAACATGATATGCATGATGATTTGATATGATGTGTTTATGATGATGATGAAAAATGATTGATGATGTGTACTAATGATGTCATGCAGGAGGATGACTTATGATGTGAATATGTCATGGAATTTTTGATATGTTTATATAAAAAAATGTTGTTTGGAAAATGATATGAAAATGTATGTATGGAGTGTTTGTTTTTAGATTTTCAAATGCAAGTAAATAATGATAATATGATGGAAAAATGAATGTTTTGTTTATGATATGCATTATGAATTGGTAATATGAATTGATATGAAAATGATAGGATGTTTAACGAGATGAGATGATAAATGATATGTGATGAAATGTAATGTTTTGTAATGATGATTAAGTGAAATGATAAAATGAAATGCAATGATAAT
>VDFB02387762.1:0-15622 GCA_007258455.2 Sequoia sempervirens | reverse complement strand
AAAGACGAATTCCACCATCACTGAAAAGATCTATTATCATGAAAGTTTTACACAACAATCTCCACAAAAGTTTTCAAAGGGAAAACTTTGCTTCTTCTCCACACTATGCTAAGCTATCAAACAAATGCCTCTCTGCTCTAGCCTCTACTCTGATCTCCAATCTCTAGTCTAATCTAATGTCTAATGATATACAAATGAGGGGGACTCCCCCTTTTATAGATAGCCCAGTCCAATGGACGGCTAAGATTACAATCAAAAGAGTGGCTAAGATTAAGCCACCTCAGCCCTAACCCTAAAAACTGCCAGAATGGGGAGTGGTGTAATAAATGAGCAAAGATTCCCACTCACTCCCAAAAATAGTAAAGGCAATTAATGCCCACAATTAGTCTTCTAGAAGATCATCGTCCAGCAGTGCATTCCCATTCTCCTCTCTGGCTACAAACTCAATGAACCTGCCAAGTACAGCCTCAACTTCCTGAACTGAAATAGGTGGAATGCAATCAAGCTGGAACTCTAACACAGTGACTGACATCTCATGTCGTGCACAAGATTTTCTCCAAGCAACTAAGGAATCCTACGTGCTCTGGATCAAGCTGGAGAAAGTAGAGGTGTTCTCAAAGTCATCTTGTATGAAGGTCTTCACCTCTAAGAAGAAAGGCACCAGCCTACCCCTCAAATTATCAGCAGTCAACTCATCTGGATTCAACCGCCTAGCAAATATGGCCTCGAAAGTATTCTGGACGCCATCAATGATATTGGCCATAGCCTTCCGTACTCTAGTCGAATCCGCCTGTGCTGCGTCGAAGAAACCACGTCCCGTGATTGCTGAAGAATACCATCTAGAAAAGTCATACCTATCATTCTCCTGAATGACCCCTCCAATCAGCAACCGCAAAGGGACATGTCTCAATGCCTCAAGATGCTAAATTAACTTGCTCTGATAAACAGAAGCATCTCCCTAGGCCTGATCAACTACCTCCATACGTGCCAAAATACTAGAGGCCTGCTGAAAAGCACTAGCAAGGTCCTCCATAAACTTCTTTGTCTCAACGCGAACTCCTGTGACCCATTTATCTGCCTCCTGTGCCATCTTCCCCAACTCCAATAAGCCACTAATCGACTCTCTAGGTATCTCAAGTGGAAGCTCTATCGCCGGAATCTCCTGCCCACGAGGACGAGACAACTGTTGCACATATCCAATCAAAGCCTTATGCTCTCTTTTCAACTTCTTGTACTTTCCTTCCTTTTTAAATAATCTATCCTTGAGGGCGAGGTAGGAGTTATCACACTCCTCTACAATCTATGCGCCTGTGGGGCGTCTTAACTCCAAAGTTGTGACCACATTATTCTCAGGTACTGCTTCATCTCGGTCACAATCAACCTATGGCACTGCCATGTGAAGAGTGTGAGAGCCATCCTATTCAATGGAGATCTTTGAAAACTTTCGTGCTCTCTTCTTTTGTGGAGGCGCGCTGATCCTGTTTAGAAATTCTTCCATCTCAACTGTTGGATCAATTTCCTCGCTGGGGCTCCTTCTCATCCTCTCTCTGAGCCAATCAGGTACTGTATACTATATATCAAATGGCTGTTGTTCCTGTGCCTCTACTTCACAGACTTGTTCAACTTCTACATCATTCTGGTGAGGCTCATCATCCTCAAGTGGCTGAGTATCTCCTGAAACTATATCATCATCATCCAAAGCCGTCTCTAACTCATGCTGAAACTGAGGGTCAGTAGCAGTCCCCTCATCAGTTTGCTGATCGTCTCTACTAGGTGTGTTGACGCTCTGGCCAACTGACTCTCTCCGTGGAGGCTGATTATTTTCCTGTACCACTTGCACCTGATTCAATGCATTTATTTGATCAGCAAACAAGGAAACCTCCTATATACTTGGAGAACGTGTCTCCAATGGCGTGGGTGATTCAACTGCAACTCGTGGAGGTTCCGGCTAAACAGGCTCCTGCTGAACTGGCTCTTTCCTTCTAGACTCCGGACCTCGTGTGATTTGCTTCTTCCTGCCGGTGGTGGGTGTCCTGTGATCTCCCATCAAATTGTAAGTCAATGCAATCGACTTACTCTTTAGCCTACTCACACGCCTGTCAACCCATGCTCTAGTGAATGTCAAGACCGGAATAGAAAGTGTGTCCAAATCTGCTATCTCCGGTTCTGACCAGTTCGGGAGTGGAAGTGGAGTATTTCTTACTACTTCATAATCTGGATGGACAACGTCTATGTCCTCATTCACCTGGTCTGGTACTGGAATGACTTCACACTCCCTAATCATGCTTATTGGTAGCCTAGAGAACATCCTCTTCCTGACTTCAGCTTCGTCTGATGCATTAGCCCAATAATCCTCAACATTTGCCTTGTGTTTAAACTCTTCTGACAGTATCCATGTGATGTTGTTATGTGGATCGTAGTGCTGTCTGCCAGTGTGATATGAAAAATGATAAAACTGAAGCTCACTCTCGGCTTCTCTAGCTGCCTGTAATGAAGGACACACTTCATCGGAATTGCCCATGACAATTGGGAAGTCAACACCTCACTTCTTTTTCTTCTGAATCTTATCGTAGGCAACCAATTGCCTAGATATCTCTAACATCAGTATTCTGTTGGTTGGGTACTTAGGCAGCCTATATGGATATGAGGAAAATCCTTGCAGCCTAATGTAAGAGAACTTCGGAAACTGTATAAACCAGCACCCATACCTCTCAATCAATTCCTGGGCTTCCCTCGAGATTTTGTGATGCATCCGATCCTGAAGTGTTCTCGTGATGTGCATGGTGAAGGCGTCATTGGCACGCTTGTAGTGAGTAGTACTAGCCAAATGCAACTGTGGACAAGCCTCGTGAATTTTGAATTGGTGTGAGCCACAACCAACAGGTTCCTTGTATGAAATTCCTCTGTACTTCGTCATACGAGCCAGCATGTAAATGATGTAAGAGCTCATATAAAATGTCTTCGTTCTCCTCAAGCTCAGGAGCTGCTCGTGCAAGTTGTCACTGATCATTGCAGCCCAGTTGACGTAATCCTTTCCTTCCAGCACGAGGCTGATGTAATAGAACATCCACGACTCAAAAATAAAAGACTGCGGGCAACCTCCAACTCGACTCAGCATCATGATAAGATCACAATAATCCTGCTTCAAGTCGTCTGCTATGATTTGTCTCGGCAGCTTCGTACGAGAAGGTCTAGGGTTGCTCATCCAAAGAGTGTTGATTGTCTCTGTACATCTCTCGAATGCAGTAGCATACATTCGTTCAGCTCGTTCTTTGGACTTGTGAACCATGTTCCTGTGCACTGGGATTCCAAAAGCCTCACCAATAGCTGAAGGAGTGAGGTTGGAAAGCACTTGTCCATCAGGTGACATGATTGACCTGTGTTCCTTCTCGTAGCAGTTGGCGCACTCCATCATCAGCTCTGGACACTGAATGGCTGGTGGGAAATTAGCAGCTGCATATAATCCACTTCGAACAATGTTGTGCGAGGTGTCCGAAGGATGATGATGACCAATTCCCAGTATCTTATTCCTGAATGCCTCCAAGTTGAAAGAGCCCAAATTGGTATCCGTCAGCTTTCCCAACTTCGAAGTGAACTTTGACTCTGGCATAAATGTCTTGCTCAGCCGCTTGATAACTGCTTGTCTGGATGCACCATTATTGTCCTTGCCGGTTGTCCTTGCCTCAGCCATCTCAGCTTCTTCTCTTCAACAGATTTTGAACTTCAATACTTAGAAAAGATTTCAGTAACTTCAGCAACTTAGCAACTTCAAGCGACTTAGCAAGTGCAGATTTCAGTAACTTCACTCTTGCAAGTTCGCACTTCACTCTTTTATCAACTTCAGATTTTTAAAACTCAGCAACTAGAGTTCAATTCACACCTTCACACTCTCAGCAAATTAGCAAGTGCGCACCTCCAGCTTCAGCAATATCTTTCTTCAAATCGAAATTCCTCACTTGCATGGCAACTTCAAACTTCAGCAATAAAATGAGGCCTCAGCAACTTACAAGTTTCAGCCTTAGGGCAAGTTCGAACTTCAGCAAATTCCTCTTTCAAATTCGAATTTCTTCAGTAATCACTAGTCTTCAGCAAAATTTCGAACTCCCAAGCTTCAGTCTTCAGCAACATCAAACTTAGAGCAAATCGAATTCTTCTTCAGCTGTGAAAATCAAGTGAGAAACTTCTCAATTTATAGCCAAAATCGAATTCTAGAAGGAACTAAGTTTAGCCAGTGCATTAAATTTCCATTACTCCACTTCAAGAATTTGAATTTTCCCTCTCTGATATTTCTAACACTTGTTCGAGAATCTCAACCTTCTAGAAGTTCAACTTTGATTGGCATCTTTTGAATTGACTTTGAAAATATTCAATTTAAACCTATCAATTTAACAATTTCTATGCGCCAGCCGAAGTTCTCTCTTGCAAATTTTAAATTTGAATCACCTCCGACACTCTGGAAAATTCAGCTATGAAGAATTCGATCGAAATCATCTAGGCAATTCACTTCAAATTCGTTGTCTGGAGGAATCCATCTTGAAACACATTTTATTCACTTTGCCTTAGAAAATTTTAAAATTTCCCTTAGGAAAATTCACAACTCAAGCACCGATTAAATTCTTCATGTTCAAGGCCTTGGCGAAGTGCGGAAGACATATAAATCCATTTCTCATCACAAACGTCCAGTACCCAGAAGAAAATTTTCTCCAAAATTTGTCGAATCCATGGGTACTCAACGAACGGGTTCATTTAAATTTTTTTAAAAAATTGAACCTTAGAAAATTATTTCCTTGTGAAATTTAACCCATTTCCTCATCTCTGTGAACATCTTGTTGCTCAGACTTGAGAAATTTTTAAATCGTTCTGCAATGTCAATATCTCTGACTTCATCACTGGAAAGTTTGCTCGTGCTTCAAGAAGAATTTCATCACCTTGATGTCCAGGCGTATTTTCTAAGGAAGAAAATATTTTTCCTTAGAGAAATTCTATTTGTTTGCCAATGGTGGAAATTTCATCAACTTCACTTAGAAAAATTTTATTCATGAAGGCGCCTAGCACATTTTATTTTATTACTCACCACCTTGCATTTTACTTCACACTTGAAAGACATTTTTATTTAAAGCTCCAACACCTTAGCAATATTTTATTTTTTTACTCACCACCTTAGGCACATATCATGTGTGAAGAAGGATATTCATCTTTCCTTTGAAAATTTTCATCACCTAGCACCTTCAACGCCTAGAACATTTAAATTCCTCCTCTTTGTGCCTTGGGCGCATATTACCCTTGCTAGAAGACTTCACTTCCAACGCCTAGGCAACATTAATTTTTAATTCCACCCCCATACTCCTTATTCACCCTTTAACTTACCTCAACTTGGGCGCATTTCACACTCCAAACATTCTTGACTTTTTTACTTTGTATGGGCACATTTGAGAGAGAGAGAGGAATGAAACTTCAACGTGAACCTTGAGCTTCCTTTTTTTGTCTTCACATGCCCTCTTTTGGGCGCATTTGAGCCTAGGAGGAGGATGAGCGCATATAAGAGGGTGAGGAGGATTTTAAATTTCCACGCCTTAGCATGTGACTCTTCACCTTCCCCATTTTTGTCTTTGCATGCTCTCATTTGGGCGCATTTTGCCATGGGAGAAGGATGGGCGCATTTGGGAGGTGGTGGAGAATATCCCATACTTAGAAATTTTCTTTCATGCTTGGCTTGAAGTGAGGGCGCATTTTGCCTATGGTCAAGGATGAAAAACTTTGACTTGTTGACTTTCTTGGGCGCATTCTTGCCTTGATGAAGGATGGGCGCATTTGGAGGGTGGTGGAGGACGAAATTCCACACTTAGAAATTTTTTAACATTCTAACTCTCAAGGTGGGCGCATTTTGATATGGCTGAAGGATGAACTTCTTTGACTTTCCTTGACTTTCCAAGCATGAGCGCATTTGAGCCTAGGAGGTGGACGAGTTTCATACTTAGAATTTTTTAGCATTTTGCTTGCATGTGAGAGGGCACATTTCACCCCTTGAGCAGGACGAAACGCATGCCTTAGAAAATTTTATGCTTCCTCATCAACTTGGGCGCATTTTCAGGTATTTGCAGGATGAAGTCCAATACTTAGCCATTTTTCCTTCTTCGCCAGCTTATCCATGCCTTACTATTTATAGTAAGTCCCTCAATTCCTGCAACTTGAAAGCTCAGATCGATTTGAAATTTTGAACACTGGGTCCTCACGACTCCATTACCCTGTTGACACCGCTATTTCAGGTTGACCTGCTAAAAATAGCATATTTCTGGAGGTGGTTTGCTATTTATAGTAACTGCTTGCTTCTGGTACCTCCACAACTCTGTTTGCTCTGAAATTTGAATGAGGCACTCCTCACCACATGACCTGCCTACTGACATCGGCGCATGCAACTGATTTGCTATTTTTAGCCTGTTTCCAAAATGACTTACTATAAATAGTAAGTGCTCCGTTTGACTTCAAATTTTACCAGCAGATAGCCTGAAGGATGCTGATCACGGTGGTTTACACCGATTTCCGAAAATTCTGACTTTTTACCCCTCTTTTCATGCCCTGAAGCTGGAAACCCTATTTTTTTCTACATGCATATCAAATGGTCTCCGTTTATTCTCGTTTCTGTTGCATTGTGATTAGCTCGTGATTCTGAAGTGCTAGGAGGCGGCTGTCGAGATGTATCTGCTAAAAATAGCAAGTTGCTTAATGAGTGACCATCTCCGTTTGCATGTCACATCACTGCGAAGCTCTCGAAAAACCCATAAAGAATATGCCGACATGCAAAGAAAACCCTGACATGCAAACCCTAAAAATAGCCTCGGAAGGCTAAACTCTGAAAGTTATCGTCTCGCTTTGCATGTTATACTGTTGCGAAGGTCTCTGAAAACCCATAAGGAATATGCAAACATGCGCTGAAAAACTCTGCATCCAAGCCCTGAAATCTGCTCCAGGAGCTGAACTGCTAAAAATAGAAAGTTGTCTGTTTCAGCTCAAATTTTGCGCACGAGCAGTTTGATGTGTTCTGAATGCAGTGTGACCGTCGGAATTTCAAAAATGCTGAAAGATTGCCTGTAGTTGCACAGTTACTAAAAATAGTAAGTAGTCATAATCTGATGAAATTTCAATGGAAGCCTGCTGGAAGCATACCAACATTAGTGTTAGGCTCTGTTTTCAATTTATTCACTTTGTTTGACCTCAAATAGGCAGGGAAGTTCAAAACCCTAATTTCAGACTTGGCCAAATTTCACATTTAAGCTCACAGACGGAAACGTCCCCGGAAAGGCAGACAAGAAAAGAGAAGGACAGAGAGAGAGAGAGAGAGAGACCAAAGCCAAAAAGACCATAATGGAGCAAAAATTAGGGGTCCCCATTTTGAATGGGGCGATGTGTGAAAAGGTCACAACAGGAAGCACCCATGTATTCAGAGAATCCACTCATATCAAAGTTTCTTGATGAATCCATCTTCAATCTCAGCATAGCCAACCACTGGAAACTCTACTTTGATGGTTCCTATACGCGGCATGGATTAGGAGCCAGTGTCTTCTTCATTACCCCACAGGGGGACTGTATACCTAGATCATACAAACTGGCATTCCCCTGCACTAACAACATTGCATAATACAAGGCTTTAAGCATAGGTCTCAGAATAGCAGTATATGGAGACTCCCAGCTGATAGTAAATCAAGTGAATGGTGAATACCAGACTAAGGATGATAAACTGACTCCATACAAAAAGTTGGTAGAGAGCCTCAAAGAATCATTCATTGATATCACATTTGAGCAGATCCCCAGAGCAAACAACAGAGCAGCAAATGCCATGGCAACGATTGGATCCCTACTGGACATCCCTCGCAACGTCTTGAGACATGAATTCTTGGTAGAGCAGCTTCTCATACCCACATTCGAGGTACCAGAGTTTGATGGGATTGGGGTGGGGATGTCGTTGAAGCGTGGCTCATAGGAATGAACAAGTATTTTGGGCTAATGGAATTAAGTGCCAATACTTGGGACAAGCCATTTATCACCTAGAAGGAGAAGCCTCACTATGGTGGGAAAAGTTGGCAGAAATAAAAAACTACGATATCAGTTAACTACCTTGGGACAAGTTCACCAAGCGATTTCGTAAGGAGTACCTGTCTGCTCATCATCGAGACCAAAAGATAACCGAATTCCATTCACTGCGCCAAGGGGGAATGTCGGTAGCCGAATACAAGTCCAAATTTATGAGTTTTCTTTGTCATGTGCCTTACATGAAAGAAGAGGATCCGATGAACAAGTTTATCTTGGGACTGAATAAGAATATTCTATATGCAACCAAGCTTACTCGACCTAAAAGCTTAAACCAAGCGGTGGAGGTAGCTTTGGTCATTGAAGAAAAGCATAAGAGCAATCAGGAACGCAAACAAAAGCCTTATTCCTCCAACTACTCCGATAATAAATAGAGGGCTAATCAAGAAGCTAAATCTAAAGGAAAGGCTTCTCAATAGATTAAGAGGGGCTGAAATTATAGAGAGAACCGTGGGTCAGAAGGTCAAAAAGATAAAGGAGACAAAAGACAAAACTCATTTAGGCAAGAGGCACAAGGTGATTCTAAGAGAGGCAAGGAAGACTGAAAAGGATCAATGAGTGGATGTTGGATGTGCGGAGGTGATCATTATATGAGTGTCCCAAGAATCTAAACAAAACCACCAAACCCACCGCTAGAATTTATGCAGTCATGGATAATCGTCAAGCAGATCAACAAGCTCCAATTGATAGAACTTCAAGGTACACTTCTCAACCAACCTATTTCTATTCTAGCAGATTTAGGAGCCATAGATAGTTTTATTTCCTCCCATGCTATTCAAAAATGTAAAATTGATCATAGGAGTCTTAGTAGAGAGGAGATGGAGGTTGAGTTTGGGTCAGGTAAGACACAAAAGATCAAATCTTGCCTAGGAGGAGCTGAAATTGACCTAGGGATTATAAGGACTAAGGTGGATCTATGGGTCACTCCATTAGGGTCTTATGATTTAATCCTTGGGATGGATTGGTTCCAAAAGCACCAAGCCAAGTTGGATTGCTACAACAAGAAGATCGAATGTCTAGATGACCAAGGGAGGTCAGTGGTTCTTCAGGGAATTAGAAGTCCAGTGATGGTAAGAATGATCTCAGCCATGCAAGTCAAAAGGGCAGTGAGGAAGGGGAGTTAAAATTTATGTAGTAAAGGTAGAAGAGGGTAATGATGATCCCACACCTAGCATTGAAGACCATCCCATTCTCCAAGAGTACCGTCTTCCTTGAAGAATTGCCAGGATTTCCTCCTAAGCGATGGATTTCTAGGGGTCGAGCCTATCTCAAAAGCCCCCTATAGAATGAACACTACTGAATTACAAGAGCTTAAGATGCAGTTGCAAGATCTATTGGAGAAAGGATTGATACGGCCTAGTGTGTCTCCTTAGGGAGCTCCAATGTTGTTTATTAAGAAGGACAAAACATTGAGGTTGTGCATAGATTATCGGCTATTGAACAAGGTAACCATTCAAAATAGATATCCCCTACCTAGAATTGATGACTTGTTTTGTTTGATCAAATGAAGGGAGTTGTTGTTTTCTCCAAAATAGACTTAAGGTTAGGTTATCACCAGCTAAGAATCAGGGAAGAAGATATTCCAAAGACAACTTTCAAAACCAGGTATGGCCGTTATGAATTCTTAGTGGTGCCTTTTGGCCTAACAAATACCCCGTCAACTTTCATGAGTCTCATGAACCATGTTTTCCATGAACAAGGTGCATAGATATCCCCTACCTAGTGGTGCATAGATTACCGGCTATTGAACAAGGTAACCATTCAAAATAGATATCCCCTACCTAGAATTGATGACTTGTTTTGTTTGATCAAATAAAGGGAGTTGTTGTTTTCTCCAAAATAGACTTAAGGTTAGGTTATCACCAGTTAAGAATAAAGGAAGAAGATATTCCAAAGACAACTTTCAAAACCAGGTATGGCCATTATGAATTCTTAGTGGTGCCTTTTGGCCTAACAAATGCCCCTTCAACTTTCATGAGTCTCATGAACCATGTTTTCCATGACTACTTGGACAAATTTGTACTAGTGTTTTTGGATGACATTCTAATCTACTCTAAGAATTTGCAAGAGCATGAGGAGCATTTAAGAATAGTCTTGCAAAGGTTGAGAGATCATAAATTATATGGAAAATTGTCCAAATGTTCTTTCTTTCAGCCTAAAGTGCACTATCTGGGACATATTATATTGGCCCAAGGAATTGAAGTGGATCCAACCAAGGTACAAGCAATTGTAGAATGACCTATTCCTAAAAATGTGACCGAAGTAAGAAGCTTCATGGGTTTGGTAGGATATTAGATGGTTTGTAGAGAACTTCTTCAAGATAGCTAACCCCATAACCTCCCTTCAACAAAAGATAAAGTTTAAATGGACAGAAAAATGTGACATTGCATTCCAAAAGTTGCAGGAAACTCTTACCACCACACCAATTTTACAAGTGCCTGATCTAGATAAAGAATTTGTAGTTTGGAAAAATGCTTCATTGGATGGGTTAGGTGGAGTGCTAATGCAAAATGGGTGAGTGATTGCCTTCCAGTCTAGGAAATTGAAGGATCATGAACTCAACTATCCCACCCATTAGAATTAGCGGCTATCGTGCATGACTTAAAGGTATGAAAACACTATTTGGTAGAAAGACCCTTCAAGCTGAACATTGATCATAAGGGACTCCATTATTTGTTCACCCAACCAGATTTGAATGCTCGTCAGAGAAGATGGTTGGAATTCTTAAGCAACTATGAGATAGATATCTCATACGTTAAGGGGAAAGAAAACCATGTCGCATATGCCTTAAGTCGAAGGGCTAAACTAGCTGCAATATCACAGCTGAAGTTTGAATTGCCAGAAAAGATCAAGTAAATGCAAGAACAAGATCCCTTTTGTCAGCAAATGAGGTTAGAAGTACAGCGAGGGATTAATCCAGTTGAGTACCATGTGGGAAATAATGGAATCCTTTGTTACTTGAACCAGATTTATGTACCAGAAGAGGGTGGCTTAAGATTGGAAATTCTCATAGAGGGCCATAATGTACCTTATCAAGCACATCCTAGGGTGACTAAAATGTATGTGGACCTAAAAACTCATTACTTTTGGCCGGGAATAAAAAAGGAAATATCTTGCTATGTCGCCAAGTGTCTTGAATGCCAGCGAGTTAAGGCAGAACATTGTCATCC
This sequence comes from Sequoia sempervirens, assembly GCA_007258455.2. Taxonomy (NCBI): domain Eukaryota; kingdom Viridiplantae; phylum Streptophyta; class Pinopsida; order Cupressales; family Cupressaceae; genus Sequoia; species Sequoia sempervirens. The sequence goes on along the minus strand of VDFB02387762.1, from coordinate 4,367 downwards.
TATGGAAAGACTTTATCCTCATGATGTACCACAGCATAAGTGGTCAGTAATTTCCATGGATTTTGTGATAGGATTTCCCAAAACTCAGCATCAACATGACATTATATTAGTTGTGGTTGATAAACTAACCAAGGTAGCACACTTCATACTAGGCAATGTGAAGGATGATGCCCCATTTTTGGCTAAAAGATTCATAAAGGAAGTCAGATGCTTGAGGTAATCATTTTTGATAGAGAACCAAACTCAATTTTAGTACTGCTTACCACCTTGAAAAAGACGGCCAAACCAAAAGAGTTAACCAAGTTATGGAGGACATGCTCAGAATGTATGCCATGGATCAACCCACTAAGTGGGAGAAGTATTTGCCGCTAATAGAATTTGCATATAAAAACTCATACCATTCTTCCATCCAAATGGCTCCATTTGAAGCATTGTATGATAGAAAGTGTAAAATGCCTATAGTTTGGGACGGTTTAGAGAATCGAGTAACTATTGGGCCGAAACTTCTTTAGGAATATGACACTCAAGTGAAAATAATAAGAGAAAGATTGAAGGAGGCTTCAGATCGTCAAAAAAGTTATGTTGATACCAAGCAGACACCAAAGGAATTTTTAGTAGGAGACAAGGTGTTCCTACATGTCAAACCGCATAAAAGCTCAATAAAGTTTGACAAGGCTGCTAAACTAGCTCCATGATACATAGGGCCTTTCGAGATACTTGAAAAAATCAGCCGTGTAGCTTACCGACTAGCTCTTCCACCATCTCTCTCTCGCATTCACAATGTATTCCATATATCCTTGATTAAGAAATATGTTGCTGACCCCACACACGTAATTGATTGGCAGGCACTATAGTGGAAGACGTTGGAGATATCCATCTTGAACCGCACGCAATCATAGACAGGCGCAATTTGCAATTGCGCAACAAAATTATCCAACAAGTTAAGGTCCTATGGAACCAATATGGAGAACAAGGAGCTACTTGGGAAGATGAAAATGTAATCAAACTAGAATACCCATACTTGTTTAATTAAGCTGAGCCGGATTAATCCTAAGGGGGGGAGTATGTCATAACCTCTTGATACCATGATGATTATTTTGCATGACCCCTAGCCCCGATGTAATTTGGACTAGGGGTGGAACTTTAGATTTTAATATGTGGACATATATAAGTGTGTGTGTGTGTGCATGTGTGTGTTAACTGTGAGCCTTGATGTTATTATTATGGAATGTGATCATTGATCTTAATATGTTATTTTAATTTAATGCATTAAATGTTTGGATTAACACAGACTAATGATTTGGTTGTTGGCTTGTGGGAGGGTTGTCGTTAGATGCAGGTACCAGGGTGCAAGTGAGGCGGATTTTGTCGTTCCGTTGGATGAGAGATAGACAATTGGTATGTCATTCTAGTGTTGACCTTGTAGTTTTTGTCAACCTGAGGTTCATTCAACCTAGGACCTTAGATTTATATTAATTGCCATAGTTATTCGTCCCGGCTAGGCGGAGCCATCAGGTCAACCTAAATTATTTGACATTGCTTAAATTGATAAATTTATTAAGGTTTATGAATGAGTAAATAAATTAGAAAATAAATGAAGTTAAAACAAGTAAATAATAAATAATGAACTATAAGTGAATAGCTATGAGATATTAAATAAAATAATTTAAAGCAATGTATAACTTAAATACTCATCATTTATACTAAATATATAATGGATGGGCGTTGAATAAGACAAGGCAATGAAATCCATCGAATGCCTAATGTCAAGGAGGTTAAGAAAACAAACCATAATGAATTGCCAAGCCATATAATAGACATTTATAGAAGGGCATTTAAACCAAGTAACTACAGTTGCCTTCATGCTTGTTTAACATCACTATTATGTTATCCTTCAAGCTTGGAAAATGAAATAGTATTAATTGGAAATAATGTTTGAGTGAGGGTTACAATGGGATGCTTGCATTAGACAACAATCTCTGCCTAAGACATGGTTGGGTGTTGCAATGTACGATTGGTGAATCTGATTTTTAATTTGCCTAAAATAAATAAACTCCGTTAGGTTGAGAAATCATGTTGTATTGGGGGGGCGCCTATCATTCTAGAAATTGTTGGTTTTGACATGATTCTTGTGATATCGTCCTTTTGTCACTTGTCATGCCAATCTCCTGTTCTCGTGTTCTTATCATTTAATTGTGGGTCCTACCTGATGATTTGATGATGCAATTTGGGTTAATAGTGCAACTTATTCTTTTTACCTTTGCTTTTCCATTCTAGTCTCCAATTTCTTCATCTGTATGCCATGAAGGTCCTGCCATCTGTATTTATCCTCATTTAGTATATTGGAACTTGGTGCAACTTCTTGTTCTTGGGCTGCTGACGAGTCATCCAATTTATGAAATTGAAAAGACTAATCTGTTTTACCTAACTGAAAACACAGATTACTGGAGGACATCATGACATATATAATTATATTTTGGTTACACAATATCTTGATTTCCTTATTTCCATAATTTCCGAAAGGTTTTTATTGGGGAACTTCATTTTTACACATTAATTGACTAGTTTCTTTTTTCTGTTTAATTGGATCAAGGATCAGTAGTTATATAAGATCATGAAGTTTTTCAGAGATGAATTCTAAGGAAATGTATAACACCACAGTTTGTGTATTTTGGTCTCATCTGGTCAAGTTATAGGAGATGAATATTTAGTACCTGCTGATTTGATTAAGATAAAAGAAGTTAGGAATGGAGGAGAACATAGTGTATGCAATAGCTGGCAACAATCTTTTGTATCTTGGATAGGTAACTAGGAGGGTAAATTAATGTAGAAAAGATAGATTACTACTATGGAAACTTGGCTTACCCCATACTCAGCCTATTCTCTAGTCTACTCAGCCCATACTATACTAGCTGGCTGCAACCACAGAAAAGAAAAAATAAATAACTAAGGTGGTAGTGACTACTTGAATTTATACCAGCATAACCTATTACCTTGTCCCAAGAAATGTAGTGAGTATAATGGTGCATTAAAGAGAGAATGCTTAAAAACCTACAATAGCTCATTCCTAAGAGTTGGTTGCATAACCATTTGAGTCTTGGAAACTAGTATTGGTCATCATTTGTAGATTGCTCTCATTTGGTGGAAGAAATTATCTAGCATTGATAATTATTGAGGAAAGCAAGGAACATTAATTTAGTGCATGAAACCAGTGATAAATGGGCTGCTCAATCCATCTCAACAACTGTTAACTACAAAATCATTACCACCTATAATCTGTCCGTTGAGCTGAACTTCTCTCACCTGTTGATGTGTTTTTCGTGACCGCACCAACGCAGAATAAAGTCGCCAACGGCTACCCTATTCTCTCTTGATCAAAGTATTCCGCATGCTAAGATTGCAAGAAAGTTCATGCGTTCAACTCCAAGGTTCTTTTAGTACGAATAGGCTCAGTTGGCTCGATGTGATTTGCTGGTATTTCAAGGGGACTTACGGAATTGTTCGGCAGTGGAGAAAGGAATTCAAACGCTTGAAGGATTTGTCTATGAAGCGCGGGTTTCCTATTCTAACCAGAAAGTACCGAATTGAAATGGGGTAGGGTTTAGAAAGTCTAAATCTATTCTAAGGCATGGGATATGGAGCTCAACTTCAGCAAACTTCTAACCGGACTTCGCTTTGCCTCGCATCGGACAGCTTCCGCAGAGTCGGTGCAATCTTCAAGGGAGATGACTAAAGATGTTCAAACCACCACTTGACATGAAGATACCATCACAACGACGCATACCATCATTCAAACTGTGATTGAAGTTAGGCCCAAACATTTCCAATTGACCACACAAGGCGCATTCACCATCAGCAAATACACTAGTGGTATGGATAGACGAAGTTGCTTAGATCAAACACCACATTCCACAATTAACATCTACTTGCATGGAATAAAAATTATACTACTTTGAGCTACCATTTGAATCCGAAGGATGAAGAAACCTTGCTAGCTACTCACAACAAAGACGAAATTCACCATCAATGAAAAACTCTTTTATTGAGAGAGTGTTCACAACAATTTCTTACAAAGTTTTCAAGGAAAACTTTCCTCTTCTTCAAACTACACTTTCATCAATCTATACTAAGCTACTTCTAAGTTGTCCCTCTACTCTATGTCTATTCTAATCTTCTCTCTACCTGCCTACTTTCTCTTTCAACCGGCTACAAATGAGGGGGACTCTTTATATAGCTAGCTAAGTCCCAAAAGATGGCTAGGGTTACAATCAATAGAGTGGCTAAAATCGTGCCACCTCAGCCCTAAACAAGATTTGCCCTAAAAACCGCCACAAACGAGAGTGGGGTAATAAATGAGCCATAATGTC
>VDFB02387761.1:178572-217991 GCA_007258455.2 Sequoia sempervirens | reverse complement strand
TAAAACCATTTAAAACAGCCAAGCAAACATTGCTATTAAATCATTTAAACAATTGATCACATCCACTAATAAAATAGATCAAATACCATTCAAACATTCATCATTAACTTAATTATAAAAAGACCAATCATATATTCAGTATTAACCTCATTAAAACATCCCACTAAAACCACTTTTATATCAATTAAAACTACTATGCAACTGTGGCACAGTACAAGGTTCCCGTCGCTGCTTATAGGAATGAAATAGAGGACATGAAAATTTCATAAAATTCAAATTGCCCAAATTTAAAATCTGAGCTTGATCCAGTTCAGATTTTGACGTTTCCAGTTGGATTCCACCTTTGGTTTTTAAGTTTATGACCGAATATAAGGTGCTATTTCAAAAAACGTGTTTTTTGCCAGGCTGGGCAAAAACATGAAAAATGAAAGTGCTCAAAATTCAAATTTGATAACGAACTAGTTGAGATATGGGTGTTTCTACATGGAATACACCTTTGGTTTGCGCTTATGACATGAGGATACAGTGTTGTTAAAACAATGTGGTTTTTTACAAGCTAGGCAAAAACATTAAAAAAGAAAATGAAAGTGCCCAAAAATCTATTTTGCCATCAACCCATTTTAGATTTAACTGTTTCTATTTGAATTCCATCTTTGTTTCAAAGTTTATGATAGGAGAATGGATCTAGTTTAGGAACAATAAATGGCAATGAATAGAGCTGGAATGCACAATCAAGTCTACCATAAAGAAAAACTACAGAGCAGCTAATCAAATCCAACACAAACATTATCCAACCTCCAAGTATTCACAAAAATAAAATAGAGGAATACCTCCAAGTATTGACAAAAATAACACATAATTGAACTGAAATTCAGGAATAAATCTGCCATAAGGAAATACTGAGTATACCATTCCTAAGCTAAATCAAATTCAAATATCACCAGTCATTCCAAGATTCAAGAATAACAAAGAAAATACCCCAATTCTGCCCCAAAACTAAAATGAAAGAATGCTCTGTATGTAAGGCATGACTAGGTTCCAACTTAGAACAACAAGGACGGAATGGCACATTGAAATCAACAATCAAATGCCCACAAGTTTCTTCTCATAAAATCTCAACGTTTCTCCCCAACTCTGCCAGCCAAATCGTGGGGTTTTCTCCTCCTTCCAAAATAGAGAATTTCTTCTCCCCCCCAAAAAAAATGATTGTTCAAATCCATTTAGAACTCCTTTTCTTCCCATTCTTACCAACTGCATTTAACCATTCACCCACTTTTTCCTCCAAGAGCCAACGTAGTGCATGGTAAGATTAAAATACAAAAAAACCGACTTCAGATAATATAAACAAATCTCATTTCTTAACTTAAAACTAACTTATATTCAAATAAAGGCAATTTGATTTCCTCATATAAAATCCATCGAATGGATGAGGGAAATAATCTTCTCTACTTTATTAAATCTTTCCAAACTAAACTTTAAATAAATCCAACATTAAAATACACAGAGCTCCCCAAATAAGATTTAAATAAGACTATAAGAGCTCACAAAATGGATTAATAAAATAATTTAAAATTACTAAATGAAATATATCATTCTCTCATAATGATCAATAAAAAATCACTTAAAATAAGATATTTAAAAGCTCATGGATATAACAATTCAAATCTCCAATCAATTAAACACTATAAAATACCATATTTGAAACCACATAAAGATGCCAATGAAACCACATCATAACACCAACAACCAATATATATAGCCACATAATAATATTAACGAAAACCATGACAAAATACCTCAATGAGACATATTGGTAAACCACATATGATTCTAAGGTAATCTAGACATTACTGTTAGGCATTCGAATGGTAAGAAAACAACACGGGAACACTACACTAATAGGGTACAATGGGCTAGGGTAGGGGACAAGGCCTGTGATTATCTCCAATAACCACCATCGAGGAATACAAGTATAATCAAGTCTGTGAATCCAAGTGGAGTCGATACACAATACTTGCATCACTCCAATCACACATTAAAGTACATGTGCATATAACATATATCATATAGCCAAAGCAACATCAATCATCAGGAAGAGTGTCATGATATCGTAAGTTTCTCAGATACAAGTTTTATGACATCATCCCTTTCCTGTCCATAATCATACAAAAGCAATGGTAATGGTATATAAACATACAGGCATGTAATCTAGCATAATAACTAATCATGTCAACATCGTAATAATATCAGAATTGCACCTCATGGGTGCCAATATAAAGTAATGATAGAACAAACAATCCAATACAAAATACACAGTTATCAGAATCCATCAAAGAAAGCAACAACAAAAGGCGAACACGGTGGTTGTTACAACCTACAAGGGCAGGATAACAAGGGGAACACCCTTTGTCTCTCCTGTGACAAGAGCCAAGGAAGAGAGCCGAGGTCCTCTTCGCTCAACACTTGTGAGGTAAATGTTAGAAATTTTTCAAAAAATTCCAACAGAGCTGAGACATCATCTACCGAGTTGAACATGCACTTGATGAGAGTGCCATGTGTCAACTGAGTGGGCGATGAAGGAGGTGCTCGAAATCCATTGCCAACTTAACCGAAAGACTTAGGGGTGGTGAAAAACTCCAGGGACGCTGAGGTTGCCTCCATCACTAGGATGACATAGGCCAAAGCGAAACCAACTTTCGAAGAAGGCGGTCCTTCTTCCAACCCCATTAGAAGCAGGGTCATCCTCCAACTTGCACTTCATCGGGGGATGTGAGATCCCCACAAATGAAGCGAAATGTGAGGAAGAAGTAGAGAAAACTGCAACAAAAACCACTGAGGTATTCGAAATATCCACGGGTTTGGGAAAAGGCGGGATGTACATAAGGGACATCAAGAGAGGAGGCTTGACCGAAGGAGCCATGAGCACTTGCACCCTTTTAGGGTGAGGATCATCCATGCTCATAGGGTGAGACAGAAGCAAGATCAAGACGGAGGGAACTAAAGTAGAAGGGGTGGAAGAGAAGGACACAATAGAAGACTCCAAAACAAGAGTTGCTGGCTCCCCTTCCTCCTTCAACAAGGATAAATTCTCAATGTCCAGAGCTTTCCTTTGGTGCTTACGCTCACGTGCAAGGAGGTTTCTTCAGCTCTGAGAGCTAGAGGTTGCAACTTGAAAAGGATTAGGAGGATTTTGTTCTATCATAAAATTCTCCATCACAACCATTTCCAGTTGATGGAGTGACTCTTGGACAAAAATAGGAGGAAGAGATGCAGGAATGAGAACAACAGGCGGGGAAGTAGACTCAAGCACCTCAGTGGCGGGCCTCTTCCCATTTGCTACCTTAGGGGCAGGAATAGTAGGAGGCCGCAGAGGCTGAGACGTAGAGGCGACTCCACGAGGATCCTTCCCCTTACCATACACAATGGGCCCAGGCACTGTGGGTAAGATAAGAAGGTCAAACACTTGACGCTTGTCCTTCCACCAAGCGGGCACCATCAGACTCCCCAAGAGACACAAAGGGGTGAAATTTGAAGGCATCACATTAGGGCAAGAGATAGAGGTAGGTGGAACTACAAAGGAGGAAGAAGATCTTTGAGCGGACTTCTCCTCCTTTCAAGTGGTAGAGGCAGCCTTATGCTATGCTATCATGGAATCTTTAACTAAAATAACATAGGGAGAAGGAGGGTAGGTCACCTTCGACGTTATGCCCCCATTCTTGTACTTCATGTAAGTACGATACAACAAGTCCATCCTAGGAGGGAGTGAACCAATAGGGGTGGCTAGAAGTGATCAAGTGAGTAGCCTCCATGCGCCACCAACAGTTTGTAACCGGTGTCATGGAATAAATGCATGAAACTATCATGAAAGAACTTCAAGCATTTGTGGATCACTGAGGGGATTGTGTTCATGGAAAATAGCCAAGGAATGCTTAGTTTCACTCTAAATAAATCAAACCCCAGGATAATATCCAAGAGAGAATTCACAATGCTGGGCCCAACCAAGAGTGATAGGGTAATAGAACTGCTGAGAGGAACGAAAATCCAATCATGTGTATGTATAGTGATTTTAGAATCATCATACCATCATTATGTAAGAAGTTTATTAACATGGTCTCCTCTATGATAACATTAACCCGACATGTAGGTTCAACAAGAACGCCAGTTACGGTATTCTTGTTGATACAAGCGAGAATGTACAAAGGAGAGGGTTCTCTATTAGTGTTCATTGGAAAATCCTTCAAGGTAAAAGTTATAGCAGGAGACCCACTCGTAGGGTGCATAGATAAGATGGGAAGATGCATGAAGGAAGCCATCTCTACACACACTAGAAAGGAATTTCTTAGAAGCCCCCAAGGGTTTCACAATTAGAAAGTGACCTATTCAAGGTTTCACTTCATAATGTTTAGGGATTCTTCTAGCTACGCCGTTGGGGGTCATAGGTTGGGTTGCAAGGATAGGCGCCCTATAACACGCACACCTACAACACACCTAAAACATGAGAGAAGAATCCTTCAATCTTACGAAACAAAACCAAAAAAATTCACATCTGGTTCACTAAAATGTAGAGGGGGACCAACTAATCAGGACCCTAGGTCATGGGAGGGTCTAGAACAATTAACTGCCCTAATCTACCTCATTCTAAGGGATTTTTTAAGATAGATTTAATGTTTGAGGAGGGTGAAAAGGAAGGGAAATTGGTCTGTCACTTTCCTTTTGTCAACCTGAGAGTTTAGGAGGTTAGGTGTGTGGGTTTCTAGAGCTCAGACTGTGACTTAGGAAACTCTCTGCCAAAGGACTCCAATGTAGAAGACAGATGACAACGCGACACCCTAGTGTCCCAGTGAAGCATTGGAATCTACACGAATAGAGAATGCAAAGTACAATCTAAGGATCTAAACAAGCCTAATATCAACCCAACAAGTACAGTTCGACACAATGACAAAAAGCTAAAAACAACTAAATGACTGAAACAACAAGAATAATACTTTAACTTGATAAATAGATTGATTAAGAATTAGAATAATGAGCAAGGGTGGTAGAAATGCAACTTACGGTTGGTCCAACCTCTCACAAGCTCCACACAAAAAAAATACCTACACAATAGAACAGGGAAAAATGTTGGGGCTTTTTCGGGGCTTGCTGTAGTCAAACCCCCATTTCAATGTTCCCACCTCCACGAACAACTAGTATAGCCACGATAGAGAAAGCATGATAAAGAAAGTATTGAAAAGAAGAATACCAAACAATGCTAACAAAAATATGCTACTAAATCAATACAACAATGATAAATGAATGGATATCACCTCCCAACAAGATGTTCTCAAGAACGTGAAGGAAGATGTTTGTTCGCAAGCTTGTGAATGCATATGTTTCCGCAACAACGAGAGGAGTAAAACCAATAGAGTGTCAACTTGGAGCTTTAAAAATGGTGGAAGTGATGCGAATAAAGTGAATATGATCAAGTGAGATTGAAGAAGCTGAATTGAATGTGAGAGATAGTCTTTTGAAGATGAAATGGAGGTCAAAAGAGTCATTCAATGTTAGTTGAAGGGGTAGAGGCATTATGCTTTGTCGCCAATGGAGAAGTGTAATGTCTTTGCAGAATCCAGAGGTAGGAATTCTGTCAGGATGGTAGCGTGCCATGTAGACGTTCGTACCCTGTGCTAGCGTCCTCAATAGAAATTCCCCCAATGACACTATAAATAGCTGCTAAATGGATGGAGAGCAGACAAAGGACGTGGAATAGTATCATCGGGTTTGATTTTTCTAAGGTAAGGGGTATAAATGGGGAATTTACAAGTAGTGCAAATTCATGCCATTACAATTCTTTATCACAATCATTTGGAAATTGCCAAACATAGTATTAGGTTGTCATTTAGGGATCAAATTCATTCCACATTGAAACATCAAACATCCAATCAAAACATCAACTTCTCATATCAAATAAAACAAACTTAAACATTTGAGGCATAAATCACTTAGGTTTGAAATCTTTATCAAATCCATTAATTTAGCCTTATCCTTGGAAATGATCTTTTTTCAAGGTGTTTAGTAGGTTGAGTTAGCGAACATCATTGTGAAAAAATTAACTTTGGAGTCATAAGTCTACTCCCAAAGTAGTGAGTTCATAATCAAATACATCAAAATCAAAATAAAATAAAATCCTAGGTGTAGTCCAAGTCAAAAGTTTCATATCGTTCATATCATTCATACCATCATTGATCCAAATAAAACTAAAGACATCATCATTGACAACAAATTTAAGGTTACAAAATACATTTCCAACCTTGTATGGTCACAACAAGATCACAATACAAGAAAGCTATGGATTCTAACCCTAGTGAGTGAAGAGATCCTAACTCAAGTGTTAGTCACCAACCATATGGAATGCCTCAAACAAGTGAGCTTCCTCCAACAACAACAAACCATCCAACTACAACCAAACCACAAGTGGAAACTATTTATATAGAGGAGGAACAAAAACCAAAGGAAATTACTCAAGAAGACATCTTAGAGTTACAACAAAACCAAGATTTTTTTCATGCAATGGAAGTGTCAATGAAATAAGATCCTACACAATACATGCTTAAGCTTGCACAAATGGGTGCTAAAATTCCATCAAATTTTGATCTCAACACATTATAGGAACCTCTTAAACAAGTGACACAATCACAAGATCAAACCTCAAACACACAAGGGGTTGCTCGAACAAGTCATACAAATGTGGGAAATATAGGTTGTCAAAATACTTCAATGCCACGTACATTCAATACATCAAATCAAAATTTGGTAGGATATGGGATTAATCAATCATATTCTACTCACCAACCCTTGGTTCAAGGTTATAATCAAACACAAAATCAAGATCATCAAACACAAACTCAAGGTCATGTTGTTCCAAATCAACGTCAACCTTTACAACATCAACAATACACCACTTTAAACCATTTTCAATAACAACAAAGTTCCCAACAACAATTGATGTCATAAAGAAATTTACAACCATCATCATACATAAATTTTCAACAACCAAATTTGTCAAGTCAAACCATGGATACAAATCAAAATATTGTTCAAAATCAAACCATGTGTCTAAATCAAAATGTTGTTCAAAATCAAACCATGGGTCTAAATCAAAATGTTGTTCAAAATCAAAATGTGAGTACAAATCAAAATTTTGTTCAAAATCAAAATGTGGTGTCAAATCAAAACAATATACCAAATCAAAACAAAGTTCCAAACCAAACTATCGGGCAAAATCAAGGTCATGTTGGTCAAAATCAAGGTCATGTTGGTCAAAATCAAGGTCATATGATTCAAACTCAAGGTCAAACCATGGGTATAAATCAATATGTTATTCAAAATCAAGGTAACATGATCCTAAATCAAGGTCAAAATATACCTCCAAATCAAAATAATGTTCTAAACCAAAAAATGGGTTCAAACCAAGGTCACATGGGTCCAAATCAAGGCAACAATGTTACAAATCATAACATGGTGCCCAATCAAAATATTGTTCCCAATCACAACATTGTTCCTAATCACAACATTGTCTCAAATCCAAGAAATACTTCACATTAAAATATTGTTCCTAACCAAAACATGAGTCAACACCAAGGGTTTTCTCATGATCAAATACAAGCTCAACAAATGTATACACAACATATGCTTGCTCAACAACATGGTTAACAATATGGTTCTCAAAATTCAACAATAACTTAATCCCCAAGGTCAACAATACATTCAACCTCAAGAAAATGCCACATCACAATACTAATATGGTGGAGCATATAATACATATGCTCCACCATTGAATAACACAAACATGGATATTTCATCACAACTACAAACATTGACTCAACAAATACAAGATATTCAAACAAGAAAGGCAAAGTAGTCATATGTAGTCCAAGACTTTATGCCCCTATCCATTGATAGGAGCATCATGATGATACCTTTTCCTCCAAATTTTGAGATTTCAAAGTTTGACAAGTAGAAGGGAAGAGGAAATCCAGAGGAACATATAAGGGACTTTTATGTTGCTTATATGGAAGTCTCTTACAACGATTCATATCTCATGAGACTATTCCCAAGAAGCTTGGGTGGAATAGCAATGTAATGGTTTTCACATTCACCTCTAGGAATTAAGACATTTCAAGAGATTATAAACCAATTTGTCACACACTTCTTGTATAACATTGATGTCAACGTATCCTTGGAAGAACTCTATACCCTTAAACAAAACAAGGGTGAAACATTTTCTACCTTTCTACAACGATGGAGACATAAAGCAAACAAAAGTAAATGGCCTATTCTTGAGAGACAACAAGTTGAAATCATTGTAGGAAATGTGGAAATTGATTTAGCCTTTCAATTGGGAATGTAATGCGTCACATCATTTGACGAAATTATATCAAAAGGTCTCAACATTGAGCAAGCCCTAATTGGTAGGGGACCCACACAAAATCAAAACCAAATGTCTAGTTTCAATGACAAACCCCGATTTTGGACTAAAAGTAAGAATTACTAATGACAGTGTGATAGATGCAAAAGTGGTTATTAATGCACCTTCAAACTTGCAAAACACAGAAAAAAAACACACAAAAAAATGTTAACAATACGGACACTCCGTGAGGACCACCACCAAGATAAAACAATTACCTACCAAGGAAAAACAATACTCCTCAGGTACAATTTAATCCTTTAGGGGAGCCTATTGAAACAGTGTTAAAGAAGTTGCTTCAATCTAATGACATCACAATCCTAGAATTCAAGGACCTCAAGTCAAACCTCCTTGGTACAAAGATGAAGATCATTGTGACTTTCACCAAAATAAGGGACACAAAACACAATTTTTTTAAAACTCAAACATCTCATCCACGATCTTATTGATCAAGGAGAAATCAATGTTGATAAAAAATTAGGGAATGAAGATTTATGGATCTATGAAAATCCTATGCTTGATCATGGAAAAGCAAAAGATTCGGGAAAGGCATCAAGCTCAAACAATATAAACCATACCTATGATAACACGGTAGGACACATTCGTTTTACTCATTCGTCACAACATGAGGAATTAGACATGCATCAAGGCACTTTCTTAAAACAAAGTCAAAATCAATCAACAATGTCTAGAAATGTTTCATATCGAAATGGCATCAAGTATGTCTCAAAATTTAATATCCATTCGTACCCACTAATGCTATACCATTTACTCGAGACATGTCAAGATGATGCTCTTGAGTATAATTAAAGTAGCTTCGAATCAAGTCAAGGTCAAGAGCTCATACCCTCACAACATTACCATGATTTACAAAATGTCTTCCAATCCATAAGTGACAATTTCTCTAGCGCCAAATTGCTTCCAATAAAAAAATATGTTTTGTGGCATTTTTGGTATCCTATTAAAAAATTGACATCTTCCTCATTATGCTCATTTCATCTTCCTCTGAGGATTTCTCTCCTTGACTTGTGGTATTTCTTCTTTCACTACTAAAGATGGAACTAGTCTCGATTTCACTTTCTAAATTTTCACAATCACTTTGTTCTTCTGTAATTATCCACTCAATGGTTTGATTATTACTTTCCAAAATATCCCAATTCATTGTGTAATTTGTCCATAATTCTGGTTTCCTACCTTCCACTTCTTTATTTGTATCTATATGTGTTATATCCGGTAAAAGGGGTGACTCCTTGTTTGGGGTTGATGTTTATTCCTCATAACTCTTAATTTTCAAATGCATCTCCTCATTAGTAATCTGTACCACTTCGTGCTTAATTAAAAAATTCTCAGGATTAGGATTAGTTTTCACTGCTACAACTTTCTTGGCTTCTATTCCCTTTCTTCTCTCTTTCATATTATTGGTTGCACCCACATTGGCGTGATTAGCAACACCCTTCTTGGCATTCTCCCCTCTCTTCTTTAAAAATTCTTTCACTATTTTTCCAAATTTCTCTCTCTCTTTTCTATTTCTCTTTTGTGGTACCTTTCCTCTCTTTCGTAAATTTTATTTAGCCTCCTTTCTTTTGCATTCATTTCCATCCCTAATTTAATGATTTCAAGTATCTCTCTTTTTCTTTTGTTTTCTCCTATTCCCATATGTTTTCTCGGTTTGAACTTGCATTCTTCTTTCTATATGTATATCTTAGTTTTTAAAGAAAATATTGAACAATTGCATCTTTTCAGGGATATTTTAGATCCCTTCCCCCTTTCCATTTGTCATAATCTAATGGCCTGCCCCCCTCTCATAGAGGTGGCCCTAGAGTCTGACAAAAATTTCTACCAACTTCTTTTCGCTTTTTATGCTTCTAATTTCTTTACTGTTCTCTTTGGGGTCCTAGCAATGAAACCAATGCTAGTGAGAGAAATGGGGAAGTACAATTCGAAGATTTGTACTCCAATACTTCTTATGTAGTATGTTTATACCCTAGAGGGTACGGTAAGAGAAACAAGCATTTATAGTAGTATTCTAGAAGGAATACTTAATACATATCATATCAACATCAAAAGAAACATTCATACATTCATTGCACACATGTATATAACCCTTATAACTCCTTTGTATTATATAAAAATCTCATATAAGAGTAGACCTTAGTATTTTCTTCACAATAGTACATACATCTATCTATCTTATCTGTTATCTATCATCCCATCTCTTTTGCATATGATTTATATTGCATTTACACATACATTCCCTTGAAGGGATATGCCTCCTAAAGATATATAATGTCTTTCCCTAATACCACAGTCCTTTTGTGGTAGGCTGCAATAGGTTCTAATTCCATCTCTGACCCGCTAACAATAATTAATTGCGTTTGGATCCTATTTCTCAAGATGAAGTGAAATATATAGTTTTTCAACCCCACACAAACAAGGCCCCTAGCTTGGATGATTTACTATTTTTTTTACTAGAAATGTTGGGATATTATAGGGAAAGAGGTATGGGAGCTAGTAGAGGACTCACAAAATTCAAAGAATAGTTTGAAGGATCTAAATAATACAAACATAGTTCTTATCCTTGTAGAAGATGGACTATGATTTCTTCATGGACTATCAACTTATCTCCCTATGTAGCATCGTTTAAAAAAATATTTCTAAGGTTATTGTGAAAATATTGAAATTTGGTCTCCCCTATATTATTTCCTTTGAGAAAAGTGTTTTCATGCTTGATAGGAACAATTTAGATGAAATAATTATTGGAAAAATGAAGAGAATATATATTTTCACAATAAAAATTATATTATTGAGAGTTCATTTTGGAATGTGTTACAATATGGATTTTATAAATCCTTTCAAATATAACTTCTTGAGCTGTGACTAATTATTAAATAATAAAAATAAACAAGTCAGTAAGATGAATTTATTAATGTAAACCTTAATGTTCGAACAACCCACCTTAAGGTTTAAATTCCATATAACAAAACATCTTGATTGAAATAAACAAATACATATATTTTTAGAAGCATTTTATTTAGAAAAATAAATCATGAACCAAGTGTAACTCCATTAAGCTACCTCATAACCCTCATAAATATTTAGCTCTCTAGTTGAATTCCCAAGTTCCTAGATTACTACCTCCCTGAACTCCCAAATCACAAATCTCTCAAATTAGTGGACAACAATCCATTACTCCTTCAAGTTATCTCATGAACATTATAAGGGTATAGTTCCCTAGATCCACAAACTCCCAAACTAACTGGGAAACGATCCATATTGAGTTCACCAAATCCCTACCTATCTTCAAAAATAAAACTTGACAATATATGTATTCTTCAATTTTTTCAACATAAAAAAAGGAAACAAAAAAATGCTTCTCATATAAAGCACCATCTTTAAGGGAGAAGATAATTTGATATGATGAAAACCATCCAACCTTAGATACCACCAACCTCCAATGGTGAAGGTCCAAAATAAGTATCCATCCTTAGTACATCTTCAAAACAATAACCTTTAACAAAAGCATCATTTGGTGGGTCCTCATCCCAAACATAGTCCTCAACATAGGCTAAGTTAAAATCATTTTTTTTTTGAATTTTCCCTTAAGAGCATCATTGACACAAGTTCTACAAGTCCAAGTTGTGTGACCTTTTTCTTATAGTAATAACACTCATTTTTTTTATTATTATTGAAAATCAACTTCTAAATCTTCAACATTTGTTGTTTTTTATTTTGCTAAAAGGGTTGAAATCACATCTTCTAGTGTTTGAGAAGTTATTTGACTGTTTGTTCAAAAAATAGCCTTAGCATCCTCATCATCTACTGGGTATTTGACTTCTACCAATTGTCTAATGAGAGAACTCAAATTTCCTATGATTTGGAATAATGATTATATCCTCCATTTTGGCTCTACATAGTTGAAGTTTTAGGGAAAACTTTGCATTAATTTCTTTTGATTATAAAAATTTATTCAAATTATCCCAAATTTCTTATGGTTATTTTTCAAATCTAAATGATGTAATTTAGTTTTAGAAAGGGAAAGACCAATAATAGCTTTGGATTCATCATCTCTTTTTTACCATTCTAATAACTTATTTACATATGTAGGTTGATGAGCCATATATTTGACTAGTTTCTTGCTGCAATTTCATTTTTTCTATCTTATTTCTACTAAGCTTTTAAAGACATTACCAATACCTTTTATATACCTTTAAGTATTTCAAGAATTTTAAGACTATGTATTTGGTATTAATGAATGTATGCATGGATTTCAGATCTCTATAAGTTTAGTAGAATTTCTTGATTAATTATAGTGATTAACTATGAATGTGCCTTTAGAAATAAGACTAACCCTTGTAGCACAAAGAATTGTCAACCCATAGCAGAAGGATTTCTAACTTGCAACAAAGGGGTGATGGTTCAATACAATGAATGAGTCAATTGACCACAACATCAACATGCTTTCTAGTATGGGATGAAGATGACGATTGGGAGTCATGGAGACAATTATCCATATGGTATTCCATCTACTAAATAAACTTGGAGGAAGAAGTATGTTCTAATAATGAATGCTAGTTATGATAAGGATGCTTTGCCCAACATGTTCCTATGTTATAGAAACTTTCTTAAAATATGTAGAATCCTTGTTTTATTTCTACACTCTTGCTTTGAGTAGTTAGTTGTTTTTATAATTTTAATAAACTCAAGTCCTCTTCCTATCTTTTGGGAAGAGTTGATGTTTGTGGATAAGTTTGTTTATAGTTTGATAATAATCAAACTCTAAAAAACCCTATTTAGGAAGGTGTCATGTTGACAGATCGAAGTAGTTAGAGAATATGTTGTAGATCATTACATAAATTAGATTGAATAGAAATTGCTATACCATGTTTTGATGTCTGATATATTACAATAAATAATATTTTTCTCGATATCTGATTTGATAAGTTAATTGAAGATATTATGGAACACAACACTCAAGAAAGGGCCACTTGAGGTACTGTCAATTCCACATAATAGTTAGCTAGTTAGATTATGCATTAAATTTCTAAATTTTGATTCTTAGTCTACATTGTAATTCATTGGTATTTTAAGATTTCCATTTCAATGCTTTATTCTGTATTCAATTCAATGATTAAATTAAGATAAGTGCACATTGTAGCATAGGATTAATTAGTAACAGTCCATGGAAGTAATAGGTACACATAGAAACTAGCAATAATAAGATTACTTACTCTATTTCTTTAAGTAGAAGTTATTTTGAATTATTCTTTGAGTACCTGTACTCGATTATGATAGGATTTTTGAATGCATATACAATGCCAATATCATCTTAAGTCTATCACTCCTTGGTTGACAATTAAATGAATCCCCCTTTTTAATAATGAATTGCTTAGATATGAAGGATCTTTAGGTCCATTAAACTGTAATCTATATAATAGTGAACAACTTGTTGCAATGAGCACTTTTTCTTTTGTACACTATAACAATGTATTGAAGTCCACTTTCATATTGCAGGTTGGAAAAAACAGTGGGTTGTGAATCACTTCTCAATTCCTATTCTATAGACTGTAACAAAACAATGTATTGAAGTTCACCTTCATATTTTATAACAAACCTTGGTTTGAGTAAACATTGCATTTGAATATCACCATACGTTTGGAACAAAAAATGCACATAATAGTTGTAGGTTGGAAAGCACACAAGGTATTGACTCCTCAATTCTTGTTGAATGCTCAAGGGTGTAGAGTTCGGGGTGGAGTTGTAGTGTGGGGGATACATAAAAGTAACCAGATGGAGGTGAGGGCTGACTAACTAATTGGTTTGTTGCATGTAGAGGGTTATGGAAGAGTATGTGAGATGTAGGTTGTATAGCACGCAGTGTTTTCCAACATGCAATTATACGTAGATAGTATGGTTGTAATGAAACTCTTTTGATTTTTAAACATTAAGAATTTAATGGAAGTCACCTAAAAAATTTATAGCAACTCTTGGGTGGACTAAATTTTGGGTTTCAATATCGTCATATGATGGTAAAAGAAAATGCATTGAATAATTGCAGGTTGGAAAACATAATGTGGGATGTCGGTAGATGCTTTTATGAGTCTTGAATTTCCTTTTGATGGGAAACAAGTTGAGGAACACATGTATTGTGATGTTCATCTATTGTTAACGCTTTGAGCTTGCAGATTTGTATCCTTTTTTCCTCACCTGTGACTTCCGCTAGTAAGAAGACCACTTGGTTGAAAAACGTCCAACATCTAAATTGTTGCAAACTCATGCACTGCAAAATACAAATTGCATAATTGGTTCAATTTCATCTTCATATGCAACAAGAGATAGTGGCAGCCGTGCGTTTCCATTGCTCACCAATTTGGCTGGTGATTGTTGAGTTGTTGAGGAAATGGTATGGGCTTGGATTTTGTTTAAAGGGATAATCATTACTCTTGTAAGTAGATGTCCTATTTGAAGTGGGAGCTTTCTTGTTTGTTTTGTATCCACTACTGCATTACACAAATTCCCTCCACCAACCTCCAATGTAGTTTTTGTTGTGGAATCTTAAAATTTTATCAGTTGTGCTACAACACCTTTGAATTTTGACCTATTAGTTGTGCAACAACACCTTTGACTTTTGAACTTTATTAGTTGTGCAACAACACCTTTGAATTTTGACCTTTATCAGTTGTGCAACAACACCTTTGACTTTTGACCTATCAGTTGTGCAAAACCTTCCATTGTTGTGTTTGTTTTATAAAATTCATGTCTTTTAGATTGCAGCTCTCTCTGAACAACATTATGCTCCTCTTCTTTTGACCATGACAACTTCTTCTTGTGTTTTAATTCCTTTTCTAATTGGTTAATTTTAGTATTCGGTTGTTTTGCTCCACTTTGAGCATTTCCAACTATTGTTTTTGTAGTGTCTTTATCATTAGAGTATGTAGATGTTTCTTTTGGAAAGCTCATTACAAAACTTATCTACCTTTTCAGATAATACTTTCATGCCTCCGCCCAACTGATTCTCTTTTTCTGCACTTAGATCTGATTTTTCCTTTTCCTTATCATCCATTTTCAATTGTATTTGTTCTATGGAATTGCTAACTTCAAGAATGCTTGGCTTCATTTGTTCAACTCCACTTATAGCATCATCTCTCTCTTTCTTTTGTTGCAAAAATTCATATGGAATAGAAAACCTTTCGTGTTAGTCCACTTTTGCATTGCCATTTTCCCCTTGTACATACTACACATGCTCCTTCCTCCACTTTTCATGAATAGGAACAACCTCTTAATCAATAAATTATCTATTTCATTCACTTTGGTTTGCTTCTTCTCAAGTGTTTTTAGAGAAGATTCCTTTTTCATTACATACTTTCTAGTACGTCCTCATATTTTTTTTATTACTAGCATGTCATAGAATTCTCATAACAAATATTTTTGGGAATTTGTCAGATTTGTTGCAGGCAAAGGGATAGTGTTTTGAATTTATTGAATACTTTCATGTACCTTTGCAATTGATTTTTTCCCAACTTTGAGAGTGTATTTAGGATTACATAATCCATATGTTTCTTTTAACAAGTTATTTGTAACAAGTGTATTTATGATTACATAATTCATATGTTTCTTTTAACAAATTATTTGCAAAAAGTGTATTTATGATTACATAATTCATATATTTCAGATAAGATTTTCGTGTCTCCACCCAACTGATTCTCTTTTTATGCACTTAAATCTAGTTTTACAATAGTGAGTGGGTTGTAGTTTTTATAACACCCTATGTTTTCCAATCTATAGTTTTACAAAATAGTATTCATGTAACTAAGCCCTTTTGTTTTCATAAATGTATTGTGATATTTATTTATTTTCTCAAGTAGTGGATGAATTAGTAGTTGCAAGTAAATAACAATTTTTTCTACATGCTCATAGCGCTATTTGTTACTGACGCTTTTTTCCTTTGTTTTGATAGTACAATTGAAAATGTTGAACTCAAGGATTCACATCGGCCAGCTTCCCAACGATGTTCAGGAAAATAATGGCAGCCTGTTCACTATAGAGAGGCTGCATTTTGATTTTAAATTCAACTATCAGACTATGGAGAATGTGATTCATAAGATCGGTAGATTTTTGGAGCCCATGGAACCTGCACTCCCCTATTTTGAGGTTGATGTAGCATGTGGGTTCCTCTCAAACTCCATGGACCTTCTCACAAACCGTACTATGGTTCACATTCTATGTGTGAAATATGTGTGGAATTTGGTGGTAAATACAACACAACTTGATGAAGCATTGCAAAGATATGATGTTGATCACGGTGTATACCCCATTGGTGGAATCTTTTCACATTCCTTGCTTGACTTATCCTCAGATATGAGGTGTGTAAAAACAATGTTTAGTAGCAACCTACAACATGAGGGTCCTGGTTTTTTTGACCAAGAAATACAATTGCATGGTCATGTAGTGGAGCCACACATCGAATAAGATATACAAGAGATGTTTTGTGCCCTCCACACACTAATAGATCACCTTGTACTAATTCTGAAAAATGATCAAAACGTTATTCAATATCTTGGATTAGGATGCCCTTGTTTTTTGGATTAGGGCACAAATATTAAGACCGAATTTGATTAGGCTTTGCAAAGACTAATGTTAAATGAAAAATGGAAACTTTGAATTTTATTTTGTACTTTGTTTTACATATTACTCTTTATTACTGTATTTTGTATTACTATTATTTACTTGCAACTACCGATTCATCCACTACTTGAGAAAATAAATAAATATCACAATACATTAATGAAAACAAAAGGTCTTAGTTACATGAATACTATTTTGTAAAACTACAGATTGGAAAACACAAGGTGTTATAAAAACTGCAACCCACTCATTGTTGTAAAACCAGATCTAAGTGCAGAAAAAGAGAATCAGTTGGGTGGAGACATAAAAGTCTTATCTGAAACATATGAATTATATAATCATAAATACACTTGTTACAAATAATTTTTTAAAATAAAAATATGCATTATTTAATCATAAATACACTTGTTGCAATTAACTTGTTAAATGAAACATATGGATTATGTAATCATAAATACACTCTCAAAGTTGGGCAAAAAGTAGTTGCAAAGGTGCATGAAAGTATTCAATAAATTCAAAACTCTATCCCTTTTTCTGCAACAAATCCGATAGAATACCAAAAATATTTGATATGAGAATTCTATGGCATGCTAGTAATAAAAAAATATGAGGACATACTATAAAGTATGTAATGAAAAAGGAATCTGCTCTAAAAACACTTGGGAAGAAGCATACCAAAGTGAATGAGATAGATAATGTATTGACTGAAGAGGTTGTTTCTACTCATGAGAAGTGGAGGAAGGAGCATGTGCAATATGTGCAAGGGGAAAATGGCAATGTAGAAGTGGATTAACTTGAAAGGTTTTCTTTTGCATATGAATTTGTGCAAGAAAAGAAAGAGAGAGATGATGCTATAAGTGGAGTTGAAAAAATGAATCCAAACATTCTTGAAGTTAGCAATTCCATGGAACAAATACAATTGGAAATGGATGATAAGGAAAAGGCAAAACCAGATCTAAGTGCAAAAAAATAGAATCATTTGGGTGGAGGCATAAAAATCTTATATGAAAAGGCAGACAAGTTCCATAATGAGCTTTCCAAAATAAACATCTACATACTCTAATGATAAAGACATTGCAAAAACAATAGTTGAAAATGCTCAAAGTGGAGCAAAATAACCAAAGACTAAAATTAACCTATTAGAAAAAGAATTAAAATACAAGAAGAAGTTGTCATGGTCAAAAGAAAAGGAGCTAATGTTGTTTGGAGAGAGTTGCAATCTAAAAGATAGGAATTTGATAAAACAAAGACAACAATGGAAGGTTTTGTTGCACAACTGATAGGTCAAAAGTCAAAGGTGTTGTTGCACAACTGATAGAAGTTTAAGATGCCACAACAACAGTTGCATTGGAGGTTGGTGGAGAAGGGAATTTGTCTAATGCGGTAGTGGATACATAACAAACAAGAAAGCTCCCACTTCAAATAGGACATCTACCTATAGGAGTAACGATTATCCCTTTAAAAAAAATCTAAGCCCATACAATTTCCTCAACAACTCAACAATCACCAACCAAATTGGTGAGCAATGGAAACACAAAGTTGCCAATATCTCCTGTTGCATATGAAGATGAAATTGAACCAACTATGCAATTTGTATTTCGTAGTGCATGAGTTTGCAGCATTTCAGATGCAACAAAGGGGACATTTTTTAGCCAAGTGATCTTCCTATAGGCGGAAGTCACAGGTGAGGAGGTGAATTGGATGGGCTTGGATTTTTTTTAAATAAACAATCATTACTCCTATATGTAGATTTCCTATTTGAAATGAGAGATTTCTTGTTTGTTTCATATCCACTATCACATTACGTAAATTCCCTCCTCCACCAACCTCCAATGCAACTATTGTTGTGGCATCTTAAACTTTCATAAGTTGTGCAACATCAACTTTGAATTTTGACCTATAAAATTGATGCAGAGCAATGAGGATTCAACAACACATCTCACAAACCTTCAATAATAATCCAAAACAATCTTTGTATAACACATGCTATTTGGCATTGTATATCTCATTGGAAATATAACTATGGTAGCCCACAATTTATTGCCATGAACAGTCATTAATAGCTTCTACAAAAAACATAATGAAGCCAATCTCTCTGGTAAGATTGAAGAAAAAATAGTTATAGAATTTTCTTTCAATTCTTATGAAGATCCAATGGTGGAAATGAAAGTTATTGTATTTTTCCCAAAACTGAAAACCCTAGGTAGGGTTCAGACCTGCCCTCACAAAAATGTTCATAACTTATTCAAATATTAATGAATTTTGATGAGAATTGAAGCAACTGAAAGTAGATTCACATGGAAACAAAATAAAATTGGTTTTAGATCCAAAATATAGAATTTATATTCTGTACCATCACACTTCTTTAGACTGTAAATTCTGCACAATATTGTTAGAATAGACAGTCTCACCAAAATAATCATATCTTCCACAAAAATTAATAAAATTCAATGAGACAAAAATAATTGAAAACTAGAAACAAATATATTTCCATCCATATATGATACTCTATTATTTGAGTCCATACTACGCCGTACAAATCACAACTTCAATCTGGAAACAATGTGAAAATAAAAAAATGCACAACATTTGAGGTTTCCATTCATCAATCTTCAAAAGTGATGTCTCTAACCCCCAATTCGAGTTTTGGAGGGTTTATTTTTACATTTTCAACCAAAACCAACTATTTGCAACCACCTTTTGATTATTTTGTTGACAAAACACCTTAATGACATTTTATCTACCTAATTTTGTAGTTTTGACAATTTTTACAATATATTGAGAAATGAAGATCCTAGGACCTATAACACCACAAAGGTGGCCTCTTGGGCCTTATTACAATATCAAAACATAAAAATGAAACAAATGACTCAATATGGCCTCATGGAGGCATGTGATCAAATAGGTGCTCCTGCACCAAAAATGCTTTGCAAGACCATTATAGGTAAGTTGAACATTTCTTGCAACTATTTTGTGCATTTTCTATAAATATTGTTATAAAATATGGAGGTGAACTTTAATACATTGTTTTGTTACATTTTTCATTAACAGAAAGTGGTCATTGAACAAGATTTGATAAGTGAGTCACAACCCTGTGTGTTTTCCATCTTGCAACTATTATGTGGTTTTTCTATTCCAAACGTATGGAGATATTCAAATGCAATATTTATTGAAACCAAGGGTTGTTATAAAATATGAAGGAGAACTTCAATACATTGTTTTGTTATAGTCTGCATAACAAAAAGTGCTCATTGAACAAGAATTGAGAAGTGAATCAGAACCCTGTGTGTTTTCCATCCTGCAACTATCATGTGCATTTTTTGTTGGAAATGTATGACAATATTGAAATGGAATGTTTGCTCAAAGTAAGGGTTGTTATAAAATATGAAGGTGAACTTCAATACACTATTTTTTTATGGTCTGCATAACAAAAAGTGGTCATTGAACAAGAATTGAGAAGTGAGTTACAACCCTGTGTGTTTTCCATCTTGCAACTATTATGTGCATTTTCTATTCGAAACATATGACGATATTGAAATAGAATGTTTGTTGCAAGTAAGGGTTATTATAAAATATGAAGGTGAACTTCAATACATTGTTTTGTTACAATTTGCATAACAAAAAGTTCTCATTGAACAAGAATTGAGGAGTGAGTCACAACCCTATATGTTTTCCATTTCCTGCAACTTTTTTGTGAATTTTTTGTTCCAAACGTATGACGATATTGAAATGGAATGTTTGTTGAAAGTAAGGGTTGTTATAAAATATGAAGGTGAACTTCAATAAATTATTCTGTTACAGTCTACATAACAAAAAGTGCTCATTGAACAAAAATTGAGATGTGAGTCACAACCCTGCATGTTTTTCATCCTGCAAAATTTTGGTGTATTTTCTATTCTAAACATACAAAGATATTCAAATGAAATGTTTTTTGAAAGTAAGGATTGTTATAAAATATGAAGGTGAACTTCAATACATTTTTTTGTTACAGTCTGCATAACAGAAAGTGGTTATTGAACAAGAATTGAGATGTGAGTAAACCTTGCATGTTTTCCATCCTGCAAATTTTTTGTGCATTTTCTGTTCCAAATGTGTGACAATATTGAAATGGAATGTTTTCTGAAACTAAGGGTTGTTATAATATATGAAGGTGAACTTCAATACATTATTTTGTTACAATATTTATAACATAAATTGCTCATTGAACAAGAATTGAGAAGTGAGTCACAACCCTGTGTGTTGCAACTTTTTTATGCATTTTTTGTTCCAAACGTATGGAGATATTCAAATACAATGTTTAATCAAACTAAGGGTTGTAAAATATGAAGGTGAACTTCAATACATTTTTTTGTTATAGTTTTCATAACAAAAAGTGGTCATTGAACAAGAATTGAGAAGTGAGTCACAACCCTGCGTGTTTTCCATCTTGTAACTTTTTGGTGCATTTTCTATTTGAAATGTATGACGATATTGAATGGAATGTTTGTTGCAAGTAAGGGTTGTTAAAAAACATGAAGCTGAACTTCAATACATTGTTTTGTTACATTCTACATAACAAAAAGTGCTCATTGAACAAGAATTGAGAAGTGAGTCGCAATCATGTGTGTTTTCTATCCCACAACTATTATGTGCATTTTCTATTTGAAATGAATGATGATATTGAAATGGAATGTTTGCTGCAAGTAAGGGTTGTTATAAAATATGAAGGTGAGCTTCAATACATTGTTTTGTTACAGTCTACACAACAAAAAGTGGTCATTAAACAAGAATTGATAAGTGAGTCACAATCCTATGCGTTTTCCATCCTACAACTATTATGTGCATATTTTGTTCCAAACGTATGATGATATTGAAATGGAATGTTTTTTGAAAGTAAGGGTTGTTATGAAATATGAAGGTGAACTTCAATACATTGTTTTGTTATAGTCTGCATAACAAAAAGTGCTCATTGAACAAGAATTGAGAAGTGAATCACAACCCTATGTGTTTTCCATTTCCTATAACTTTTTTTTGCATTTTCTATTCCAAACGTATGATGATATTAAAATAGAATGTTTGTTGAAAGTAAAGGTTGTTAAAAAATATGAAGGTGAACTTCAATATATTATTTTGCTACAATCTGCATAATAGAAAGTGCTCATTGAACAAGAATTGAGAAGTGAGTCACAACCCTATGTGTTTTCCATTTCTTGCAACATTTTTGTGCATTTTCTATTCCAAACATATGATGATATTGAAATTGAATATTTGCTGAAAGCAAGGGTTGTTATAAAATATGAAGGTGAACTTCAATACATTGTTTTGTTATAGTCTGCATAACAAAAAGTGCTCATTGAAAAAGAATTGAGAAGTGAGTCACAACCTTGTGTGTTTTCCATCTTGCAACTATTATGTGCATTTTCTGTTCCAAACGTATGACAATATTGAAATGGAATTTTTGTTGAAAGTAAGGGTTGTTATAACATATGAAGTTGAACTTCAATACATTGTTTTGTTACAGTTTGCATAACATAAAATGCTCATTGCATGTGCTCACATTTGTAAGTAAGTTTGAAATAAATAATAAGACTTGAGGTGGAATTTCCTACTATTATTTGATGGCATTTGACATTGTTTACAATGAAATTTTACATGGCAACAAAAAGCTTCATGAAATATGCAAGAACATAATCTTATATTTTTTTTAAAAGAGGGGTAAACACTTTTGACCCAGAGCTATGAACCAATGAGGTCACAAACGAGGGACATCGTCCCTAATATAAATTGTCAAAAACTACACCCCAAAGGGATTTGAGCCTTGATGGAAAGATTAACAATACAACTCAACAATCACACCATGCCACTATTGGCAGAAGATTGTAGTCTTCAAACATACCAAAATAATGTAATTCCACACCATAATTGTTCAATAATTACATGATCAAAGATAATGTAATTCCACACCATAATTATTCAATAATTACATGATTAAAGATTGAATGGAAAATGACTATTTGAACCTCTCTTTGTTGGTATATGGAACCTAATTAGACTCGGAGGTTAAATTTTCCCCACTTTTATCAGTGCGGTTTCCCCCCAAATTATTTAACGGGGGTTTGGGGGTAGCACCCTTGGAAAACGTCTCATGATTTTTTATTATTTTATAAAGGCATCGGGTGTTATTTTTCTATTGGCTAACATAAAAAACCCTATTTTTGTAACCAACATAAGTCTTGATAAAAGGATAAGGGTTAGGGTTTTCCATTGACATTGTATTGTAGCATTTGCAATGGTATTGAGTTGCAAGGATTACTAGTTATAATCAGTTCAATTCACTGGATAATAATATTGGCCTCTCTGTTGGTGGATGTAGCCCGAGTTTGGGTGAACCACGTTAAATATTGTCTCTCACTGTTATTATTTTTGTATTTTTTTTCATTCCTCTATTTAATCTTTATTTGCATTTAATTTATATTTTCTGCATGCAATTCCTAACACTCTCATCCTCTCCTATAGTTCCTTTTATGTGCAATTGATGAAACACTTAGATAAAATCTTATAGGATTCTTTGGGTCCTTGGCATTGACGATGGGGTGATTCCACTTGCATAGATCCTCACTGTTGTACTTGTAACAAGAGGGTTCAGGGAAGCCTCTACTTCGACCATTGCACTTTCAACACCTTCAACCTATAACAAACCCATCAATATAAATGACTACATTCAACAATTAATGTATGGATATAAGGAAAAGGAAACATTAGATCTAAGTGTAGAGAAAGAGAATTAGTAGGGGGAGAGATGAAAGTCTGATCTGAAAACGTAGACAACTTTCATAACACATTTATTTATATGAAATGAAATAATTTATATGTACCTATGGAGAAGAAATACAATTGGAAATAGATGAGAAAGAAAAGGAAAAATTAGATAGACCAAGGAATGTTGCCATTAAGGTCAAGGCCTGATTTTATCACTTCTTTGACATAAATTGAAGGAAATTGAGTAGGCTATTGTCAAGAATCAATAAAATCGGACCTTGAACATATTGATGACATTTCTTCACACCCACCACTTCCTTGTTCATCCTTGCCATGTAACATGAAGAATGTTAACATCACATCAAACTCAAATGCATGCAACCAATTCATTCAAAATATGAAAATACACATTCAAAAGTAGATTTCAAAATTACCCTTTCTTCAACTTTCTTGTTCTGAAAGAACCAAGGATAGTGTGTTTTCTAATATACTGTCAAAATCAACATATTTGTAACAAAAATGAAATTTTCTAAATGAAATCCAAAGACACTCTAAAATCTGAGCAAAAAGCGACTACAACGACACATAAAAGTATTCAAGATATTGAAAACTATATCCAAGAATGTTGCCAATAAGGTCAAGGCCCGATTTTTTCGCTTCCTTTCCAGAAATTGAGAAATTGGAAACTCGTCATCCTATTACATCAATGTAGCAGGATAACAAGTTTCCTATTCCTCAAGATTTATGCCCAGGAAAATTATCTTCTCCCTAGGCACCCTTTCTTCTTGGTGCCTTGTCGAGGCACATTTTCCTATCCCAAATCGACACTAGCTTGCTCGTGCCCACCACTTCCTTGTCCATCCTTGCCCTCTAATGACAGGAATTTAAACATCACATTAAATTTGAATACATGTAACCAATTCATTAAAAATTCAAAATACACGTTAAAAAGCAGATTTCAAAATTACCCTTTCTCCTGCTTTCTTCTACTTTCCCTTTTAAAGTACGCATCCGTGGTTGCCTGTAATATGTAAAAAAGTTGCAAGTGTTATGGGACAGTTAAAGTTCCAAAATTTATTGCACTGTCTATTGTAAGCAAGCATATATTTTTTCAATCATATGAAACACAATTTTAAAGTGGACTTCCTTACATTCTTGGTGTGTAGGAAACAAAAACTTTTCACAAGCAAATAACTAACAAGGGACAGTGTGTTTTCCAACACTGCAAATAATGTGAACATTTTTTTTATTGTAATCAGATGAAGATAGTGAAATGCTATTTATACTGTTACAAATAGCATTTAATACAATTATTCATTTGGAAGTATCCATGATGAGAAAAATAGTCGACCTCAAACGATCTAAATGTCAACCTTTTTCTTTCATTTATAAGAAAGCTACCATAAGCAATAAGACTTCATATGACATTACCTACTGGTATATTTCATATTAACATAAATAAAATGCACATTATAAACACACAACCAAACGATGCATCTGTTGTTGGCTGTAATATGTAAACAATTTGTGAGTGTTATGAACAGTTAAAGTTCCAAATCTTTTTGCCACGCTCTGCTGTAAGCAAGCATATATTTTTTCAATCATAAGAGGAATTTCAAACACAATTTTTAGTTTATCTAACACTTGTGATAAATTTTAAAGGTTCCTTTCATTACATTATTTCTATTTAAATAAAATAAAATATTGAATACATTCATACTATCAATATAATTTCCAGTGGGGGATACATAAAAGTATGCAAAATCAACTGAGGTGTCACCAACCAATTGGGTTCTCACTATGGAAGTAACCAAAACATTTTCATTACATTCATACTATCGATGTGTAATTGTAGGTTCAAAAATATTAGGTGTTATGAAACCTGCAACCCAAATGTTGTTTTCAAACCCTTTACAAGTAACAACCCAATTGGTTACTCACCCCTCAGGTGAATTTGGATAGTCTTATATATCCCCGACCTGCAACTGCCTACAGAATGAGAAAACCTAGAACACAGTTTTTTCCAAGAACAACACTTGTTACAATTTAAAACACATGTCTTAATCACATCAACACCCTTCCCTCCCTTAGTGAACGAATAGCTTATCGCATAGGGAAAAAAAATGTTGGCATAATTCGATGCGATGGGACACATTCTCGCTTTCCTCACTGTGACATTTCCTCCCGTCTATCAGTTTTGTCACTTTTATCATTCGTCTTGGAGGGCCCTACACTATGTCGTCTCATCATGCTATGCATGTTGTTATGTATGATTTTATGCATTTTTGTGTGTACATAGGTGTATTTTTTCAGGAGATTAGCTACGCCCATACATGGTTTTACAACATTATATTGGTTGAAGGTTTCATAAATCATGCACTCACATCTCACCATGTTTCCCAACATACAATCATACAAAGTGTTAATGGTTGTTGGAAAAGAGTGGGGGTTTAAAAAATGATGCATTTCATTGCATTCCTACGGTCTAAATAACAAAATATTTTTAATACATTCATACTATTGTGTAAAATTCCAGGTTGCAAAACACTAGTTTTTCAAATTTTGCAACCCATACAATGTTTTAGAACCCTTTACAAGTGACAACCCAATTGGTTACAAACCCCTCACCTCAATTCCATTGGTTTTTCATCTCCCCCACCTTCTCTCCAACCTTTCGCATTCAACTTGAAAAATGAGAAAACCCACAACACAGAGTGTTTTCCAATAACAATACTTCTTACATATTAAAACACATGTCTTAATCACGTCAACTCCCCTTCTCCCCCACACTGAAAGGATAGTTTCTCGTGCAAGGAAAAGAACACTGACACCATTCAAAGCGATGGGAAAATAGACCTCACAACACTGTTAGGGGAGAAGCTAAAGTGTAGGTAAAGTACACCTATGTATGTAACGTTATATCATAACTCCCATCCCACACACTGGACAAAATGCACTAACGGAAAGACTTGACGAACAATTAGGTGTTTCTTTTCATGTGTACCATCGCCAGAGAAGGACCATGTGGTCGGTTGGAAATCAAAGAGCACTAGACAAAATGCACCTAAATGTCACTATTTTCCACATTTTCATTTTGCAATTTGTTGGGGAGCACGGGAAACGAAATCGAGTTGCAGGCATTTGTGTTTGGAGGCCGAACAAGAGTCGAGGGTCTACACTACTTAAACACATTCGACAGGGCACCAAATTTATCTAGCATGTATATAAATCTGCCATTTCTATATCTGCCATGTTCATTAAGAAAATGGGTTTTCATTGATGAGAAAATAAAGGGTTTTCCTTGCGTAAAGGTTTTTCATTTGAAATGCAGAGCTCTTTATGTGTTTTTGTGTAAGGGGATAATTAAAAGGATGTAGTATCATCGTGCACTATTGTTTTGAGCATTTCTCATGCAACACTCACACTTCAAGGAGGAAACATCCTACATGTGAAATTTTGGGATATAATAGGCACACAATAATGTAACATTTAAAAAAAAATTAAACTGGAAATTCTTTGCATTCGTCACCATAAGCATCTCATCTATAAAAAAAATCATAACTTCTTAATGTAAATTAAATTTTGGAAATTTAATTGACCAGTACACTTACAATTCAAGCTATGACAACTAGAATCACCTATATTTAGTGCAGAAGCTTCACGTCTCCTAAAGCGTCCTTCTTAATCCACTTGCCCTTGTCTTCTTCAATTTTTTTTCTCAAAGATATCAACCACCTGGAAGGAAGACATGTGTTAGTGAAAGATTAAATTGGAAAATTAAAGACATTTGGTGCTACAAAGAATTCTTTTTATTCCAAATTTCACCAATATAGGATTATATGTTGTGGTGAGTGCAAAATTCCAACTTGTATAGACAATAAACAAACATATTAAACTGTACAATGAGAATTTAATTTCCAATTTAACCTATCGTTAACACTAGTAATATATATCAGCAATTATATATGGCATTATGCCATTCTACAGGAATTGTGAAGCACTGGACGTTCTTTTGGATATATAAAAAACTCATCTCTCCTAACATATGAAAGAGGCCATAACTTGCAATAATCAATATGGGCATAGAAGACAGATAAGAAGGATACTGCGTACCACTATCAGACTTCAGTTTATATCTCGTGTCTCTCAATGAACATCTAAATGACATATCGATATCTAACCATTGTTCAATAATATTGTAAACTAAACCATTACTTATACAAACAATTGAAAAAATACAAATTATTGCAAAAATAAAGGTTAACAAGTCAATAAAAGCCCTGGTGATCACCTTGATTGACCAAAAAATAGCAGCTAATCTATGAACAAAACACACCTATGTACATACAAAAACGCATAAAAATATACACCAAAACATACATAGAAACATACATAACATGAAAAGAAGGAAAAATAGGATGTTAATGCAGAAAAGAGAATCAGTTTGATGAAGAGATGAGAGTCCTATGTGTGAAAAGGTAGAAATTTTTTTGTAAACAACTTATTAAAAACAAAACATTTGCATTCTCTAATTAGAAAGACACTCTCAAAGCTAAGAAAAATATTTGGGTTGCAAGTTTCATAACACATACTATTTACCAACATGCAATTATATATAGATAGTATGCTTCTAATGAAAACCTTAAAGTTTATAGACAATAAGAATGTACTAAAGTTCATTCACCTTCACAATTTATAGCAACTCTTACTTACACAAAAAAAATTGCAATTCAATTTCCTCATATGATTTAAAAATAAATGCAAAATATAATTTGTAGGTTGGAAAACACAATGTGGTTTGTCATTTATTTCATTTTTTACATTCAAAGCTACGTGGTGGAGAGCATGGGTAGGAATGTCTTGAAAATATTTTTTTAATTAGGAAATAGGAATGCAATGAAAGGCACCATTTTATAAACACCCACTATTTTCCAACAACCATCAAAACTTTGAATGATTATAGGTTGGAAAACACTATGGGCGGTGAATGCATGATTTATGAAAACTCCAACCCACACAATGTTGTAAAACCCTTTACGAAAGCAACTAATATCTCGACAAAACACATGTATGTACATACAAAAATGCATAAAGACATACATAACAACATACATAGAAACATAAATAACATGATGAGACGACATAGTGCAGGGCTTGCCAAGACGGATGATGAAAGTGATGAAACCAATAGATAGGAGGAAACATCACGACGAGGAAAGGGAGGAGGTATCTCGTTGCATCAAATTATGTATAATTTTTTTCCTTGTGCAAGAAGTTATCCATTCACTGCGAGAGGGAAGAGAATTGATGTGATTAAGACATGTTTTTTACATTGTAACAAGTATTGTTCTTGTAAAACACTCTGTGTTATGGATTTTCTCATTCTGCAAGTCGAAAGTGAAACATTGGAGAGCAAAGGGGCGTTGCAAGCAAGGGAGATGACCAACTGAGTTGAGGTGAGGGGTTTCTAACTGACTTTATGTACACAGGTGCCTCAACTTGGTTTTTTTGACTTACCAATTGGGTTTTTACGTCTAGAGGGTTTTACAACACTATGTGGGTTGTAGATTTCTTAAAACTTAGTGTTTTCCATTCTCATTACATTATTACTATCTAATTCACAAAATTATCTCAAGGAAATCACAAAACATACCAAATTGAGGTGAGGGGTGAGTAACCAATTGGGTTGTTACTTGTAAAGGGTTTTAAAACATTATGTGGGTCACAAATTTTGAAAAACTAGTGTTTTACAACCTAGAATTTTACAAAACAGTATGAATGCAATTTAGATAGTACAAACAATGTGAGTATGAGTTGTCATTTTCAAAGCTTTTTTTTGGCATGAGAATTGGAGGCAGACTGACATGTGCATTTTGAGTTTGGAGAAAGAAGAAGGGGGAAAACACTCTATGTTTTATGTCTGCACATTGAAAGTTGAAGGTTGGAGTGCATGTGTAGGAGATGGAGGAGCAAACCAGTGTTTTGCAACCTAGAATTTTACAAAATGCTATGAATGTAATTTAGACAGTACAAATGTAATGAAAGGCACCTTATAACAAGTCTCACGCAGAGTAAAAATTATGTTTCAATTTCTTAATATGATCCAAATATACATGCACAATATGATTGTAGGTTGGAAAACACAATGGGAGGTGATGTAACAACATGGTTTATGAAACCGCCAACCCACAAAATTTTGTAAAATCCTCTACACAATGAAGCCAAATACCTTACGAGTGTTTACAAAATGGTGCCTATCACCATACTCCTA
Organism: Sequoia sempervirens; assembly: GCA_007258455.2. NCBI lineage: Eukaryota > Viridiplantae > Streptophyta > Pinopsida > Cupressales > Cupressaceae > Sequoia > Sequoia sempervirens. Next base: position 187,917 of record VDFB02387761.1, on the reverse strand, counting down.
CGATCTAAATAACACAAAGCTTTTCAATACATACATATTGTTTTGTAAAATTGTAGGATGCAAAACACTGTGTTTTACAAAACCTACAACCCACCTAATGTTTCAAAACCATTTAAACACTAGTATTTGAGGGACGTTTAGGTGTGTTTTGTCTATTACTTTATGCTTTTTCCTACAACTCCATTATGTCGCTCAAGCGTCCTCCCCAACAAATTGCAAAAAGAAATGTGGAAAATGGTGACGTTTATTGTATTTTGTCTATTGCTTTTTGACTTTCCTACTAGTCGCACATCATTTTTTGGCAACGGGCATGTGACGACACACAACTAACCATATGTTAAGTCTTTCCGTTGGTGCATTTTATCCAGCGCGTGGAATGGGGGTTATGATATAACATTACATACATAGGTTTGTTTTGTCTACACTTTAGCTTCTCCCCTAATGTTATACTATACCAGTATTAAAGGTCGATTAATACAATATACCAGTATTTGAGGGAACAATTGAGAGGAGATAGTGTGTTTTCCAACACTACAAATAATGCAAGCATTTTGTTTGTTCTAATCAGATGAAGAAAGTGAAATGACATTTTGACTGTAGCAACGAGTTCAAAAATTTGAAAGTGGACTTCATTGCATTCTTGGTCGTGACGAAACAAAAATTTTCAAAACGAACTAACTAACATGGGACAATGTGTTTTCCAACACTACAAATAATGTTGAGCATTTTATTTCTTCCAATTAGATGAAAAAAGGGAAAGGCCATTATGCATTTATCCAAATATGTGTTTCAATTTCTTAATATGATCCAATTATACATGCACAATATGATTACATGTTGGAAAAAATAGTGGGAGGTGTGGTGACAACATGATTACGAAACCTCCAACCCACACAATGTTGTAAAACCCTCTACACACTGAAGCCAAATACCTTACTGGGCATTTACAAAATGATGCCTATCACCACATTTCTACGGTCTAAATAACACAAAACTTTTCAATACATACATACTATTTTGTAAAATTGTAGGATGCAAAACACTGTGTTTTACAAAACCTGCAACCCACCTAATGTTTCAAAACCATTTAGACACTGCAACCTTTATAATGAGAATGTGAATGGGAAAATATAAGGTTTTTTTTGTGTGTACAGTTGTGGGCTTTTTGTCCATTCCAAATTATGATTTTGAAAACCCATTGGCACATAACCCACATTGTGTTTCAAATGAAAACCAATTTTTACAAGGAACAACCTTTATTTTCCCATCAATGAAAACCCATTTTCGCTATGAACATCCAAAAGGAAAAATTTAAAAGCCAACACAAAAACCCATAAAACACACAAAACACCTTTACATTTCAAATGAAAACCACTATATTTTCTCATTAGTGAAAGCCCATCTTCCCAACAAATAGTCATTCAATTCTTCACAGTGAAATTTGAAAACCCTAAAAACAAAAAAATATAAACAACTATCCATTTGAAATGAAAACCCTACATGCAAACAAAACATTTTATTTTTTCATTGATGAAAACCCATTTTCTTTAATGAATAGTCATTCAATGCTTCATAGAAAACCCATTTGACAGTCATTCAATGCTTCACACTTCCTACATAGAATGTGTTAGCTCTCAAAAATGCAGTTTTGAACCACGAAAGGTTGCCAAGCTTTCACAACGTTCTAGGGTAACAAACAAGGTCAAAAATATTTTGGACCTTCTACTCTTCAGGTGCTGCGAGACCTAGGCGGATGTACCTATCTGAATGATGCAGGCTTGACTTATAATTATCTTTCATGCTATGATTTGTCCATGATGGAAAATTAAAATGGACAAATAAAGTCAAATTTGGTATAAATTGTATACCAGTATTCAAATTTAAAACCTAATATGTTTAGTTAACAGATGAAAAAATATGAGTGAAACTAAGGAATGAAAATGAAAAGACCAGTGCCTTATAGGGTTTGCGGAGTCAAGAGAAATCTGAAACAAGTACTTTGTTCTGGTAGACATTCAAGTTATTTAGCATTTTATTTGGTTTATAGCTTGTATAAACATGCTAGATTATGATTACTGAGTTCTTCTTAGTGATCCAATTAACATTCTCTAATTACTATGATCAATTCAAAGAATTTAATCTTTACTGGAAAGAAACTATTAATTGACCATACAGATGCAGCAGATGCGCACTGAAAAACTAGGTATAGACTTGTTACACCAATTCAAATAACAAGAAAACACCACATCAGAGACAACTTCAATAATACTTTGAATGAATACCATAAACAACCGATACCAGGAACAACTGCACCATAGTATTAGATTTCCATTGATATCTCCATGATTTTACATATGCAACCAGTCTCATCTTTGCCAAAAAATTATATTCTACTGTCCTTTCTCTATCCTCTATCCTATTCTACCTATTGCGCGCATTCTGATTTCAAAATGGATATTTATACATTGAGAATACAAAAGGATGCATCCTTTCGGAAATAGGAAATATCAAATTTTACAAAACAAAAGATAGAGAATAATTAGGCTCTATTTAGCCACAAGTGAGTCTTAGCGGGGTGATCCAAATAATCTCGACGCTCATATGTGTCCGCATCTCCAACAACATTTCGGATCGTGATTTCCATCTTGACCATCTCCTCATTTTGCTCGCTCACTTCCTACAATGATGTATCCTCTGCAGAAGCTATCCTCAAGATTTCATTCAATCTAGAATCACATTCATTCTTCCATCTGGTGGCCTCCTTCAATTCCCCTTTGTCATCAGAGAATGTAATCACCGTCTTCTTGGCAGCATCCATCAATCCCTGCTCATCTCCCTGCAATTCAACATAGAAGTTCTGATGACGATTGATAATATGATTCGCAGCTTCAAGTGCTATATTGCTAGAATAATCACTTTGAGCTAATTCATGAAACTTCTCCATGATCCATCCATCCATCCTTGTATGTTCCTTCAATGTAGCAAGGGTATGGGAATACTTTCCCCATAGTTTATTTAACCAAGATGTCACATTATCCTACCTCTTTTTGACAATTGTTGCAATTGCATCATGTTTTCCCTGAGAATAAGCATCTGATCCTACCCAGCGATCCTTTGCTTGAGAACTTTCTCCCTGAGTGAGCATTTTGGTTGGCCTCATTGAAATACCAACCAAGTCCTTTAGTCTGTCATTCTCTCTTATCATCCTTTCATTATTCGCCTTGTATGTTTCTCTTTCTTTTATCAACAATTGGATCTGTGCTTTATTTAATTTTGCAATATTTACCCCAATTTCTGCAGTGGCTACAGGATCAGCCTCTCCAACCTTCAAGTTCATAACATGGCCAAATACCTTCTCTGTATCAATCACCACTGATTTCCTATGGGGTGGATACAAGGCCCAAATCATTAATGACCCTTCATCATTATTGTATTTTGATCCAGTGTACACCTCTGTTACACTTTCTTTATCAAGCTTATGTGTAGCATTGCTATCCCTTAAGAAACTATCAAAAACTAATGTAGAATTCAAATCAAGTCCAGGGAAGATCATAACACCAGCACTTTCTAACATTTTTCTTCCCTTTTCAAGGGTCATATTTGTCATTTCATCATCCACACATCTTCTCAATTGACCCAGTAATTGTTCTTCATTCCCTGAAGTAACATCATCAACATTTTCTCTTATTTCCTTCCCCTTCTGTTTGTACAAGAATGCCTTGAATTCTGGGGAATTTATAAACTCATCATCTGAAACAAATGACCTATATTCCATGTGCCTTACATCTACATCACCACTTTCAATACTTTATTCTCTATTTGGGTAAACATAATGTTGAGTTCTCACCCTAGACACCTTTCCTAGTTTGTCCTGAGGCACATTATCCCTTGGTGTTTCCTCATCTCCAGAAGACAATAGTTCTACATCCATCAGCCCTTGGTTATATCTTTCAACTACCATTTTAGCTTCATCTTCATCCAAATTCCTAATCATATTATCAAAGGGATAGGGTACATGCTAATACCCTCCAAAATTTATCTTCATCTTGGTAGAATTGATATATCCCTCTGGATCAAAGTATTTCCTGGGTGGTCCTTTCTTCATATTATAATGCAACAGTCTATCAAGAATTGAATTATATCCTTCCTTAGCTAATACAGTAAAGTCACTGAATCACAATGTACTAGGCATAAATGCCTGCTTCCCAAAAGAGTTGAAATGCATTACACTACAATAATCCATCTGTCTAGCAATTTCCAAATATGCAACTCTATTTGGAACTGTCCTTGGTAGAATGAAAGGTGCATCTTCAAATCCATATACTCTGATCATTGTAGCTCCCTCCAAACAATACCAATCTCCCTAGTTATGATCAATTGGCCCATTGAAGTCTTTTGGCCAAAGAAACCTTTTAATCTCATAAGTCAATGAATAGTTACAAGGATATTGATACAACTTATACAATGTTTTTACAAAATTTTCCTCAAAATGGATGAAACTAGAATTAGCAAACATACTGTCCCAAATAGCAGTCCACAATTGAACAGGCAATGCTTCACCTTCCTTACCAATTTGAGAAATTCTCATTTCTGGAGGCCATACTCCCAACTCCTATCCAAAATATAGCACCAAGTGCATCAACAATGAATAATGTCTGAGATGAACAATAGAAGCTCCACCCTTTATAGCCATCAGTCCTGAATCAAGCTCCCTAGAAATGTATGAAGCATAGTCAAATGGCCTAGACTTATGATACTGGATATCTGTTGTGATAATCATTGGCACCATTGACATGAATTCTGGGGCATCCATCCCCAATACTTGACACACTGAGAAATATGTGTACTTCATATAGGGCTCAAACAAATCTACATGATAAGGAGGTCCCTCACTATCCTTCAGAGGATTTGGCTTGTGGCCTTGTTTAACTCTGTGAATTGGCAACCTCCATCCCTTATAAATTGTATCCATTCTTGAGAATTCTTTCTCCAATTCTTCACAAATGATCTCCTCATTGCAAAACCCTTCTAATTTGAAAACCTCACCTACTGCTTCATTTGACACATATATCTATGGTTTTCCAGATGGGTCACATATAGCTTTGTGCTTTGAGCCATAATGATCAACAAGCAATTTTACTAACTCGGCATTTACAAATACGTTAGGGCATACTAGTTTCTCTAGATTCAGCTTCCATGGGTTACAAACTGGTTCAAATCAGTTTCTCCTATGATAATGAAAATTGAATAGTTCATACTGTTAGATTAATAAGTTATTATGCTTAATTAATTACATCACATTTGATTAATTAATTAAGTCACTTATTCCTCTTTATTACTTAAGCTAAACTTAGGCACATTTATTAATTAATTATTAAGTGTGCACACTAGGGTTTCATTTAGGGTTTCCCTTTTAGGGTTTCTTGATCTCCTTCATAAGGATTGATCACATTGTAATAATTGATTCTCTTAATGCATTTTTACTGAGAGGTTTACAGAGCATCTTTTTGGTTCTTCATATCTTTTGCATGTGACAGGTATTCATCTTGCATGCAGGTGATCTTGGATTCTAACATGGTATCGGAGTTCCAAACCCTACCGCTTGTTCGTGATCTGAAGATATGGCCTCTTCGTGAGTTTAGTGCAAGGGTTTCCACATACAATTTTTTGATTGAATCTGGGGGTAGCCTAAATTTTGGGCATTTTGGGACAAAACGGACCTCACCATTGAGTCCGCAGCACCCAAAAACCCCCATTTTCATATAAAATTTGTCTATTTTGGTGCAAGTTGGTCGACAAGGCAAAATTTTTTTGTCTGGGGGCTGTACGGCCTCCCCAGCACGCAGTCGAGGCGAGAAATTCAAAAAATTCAAAAATGCAAGTTTTTTGGTTTTGTGTAGCGCAGCCGTTCTAATGGATCGCGCACCGCCCGCCACCCGACGGTAGGAGCGGCGGCCACCGGGCGGTGCACCATGGCCGCCGTCGGCTCTGCTGCCTCCTAGCCCTGAGGGCTTATGCTCTAGCCTCAGGTCATATGGAAGACCTCCCTTATGCACTAGCAAAGCGGCCCGCCTAGCCCCGCAGTGGTCCTATGGGAGAATCAGGAGCCCGACAACCCACCTCGGCCGACCACCAGCGCTGGAATGTTCCGGGGAGTTCAAAGCATATACCAGCTATTTCGCAGGTTTCGGCGCCGAATTTTTTTTCCAGGGCGGATTTTCTGACGGCCAGATGGCCGTCAAATTTATGCTCAGATTTTGCTGACGTCATCCGTACGGCCGGCCCTCTTTGCCCTCCTAACCCTAGTTTTTCCCTAAAGAAGTTTTTTTCTTTTGGCCATAACTTGGGCATACGGTATCAAAATCGGGCAAACAAGATATCACCGGAAAGCTGGTTCCGAGTAATTTCATTTAGTGTAGTTTATTTTACAGTATTTTTCTGTTTTACTGCATTTATTTCTGTTTGAAGTCAGATGTTTTTTTTGGACTTCCGAGCTCATAACTTTTTGCCACGATCTCCAATTTTTGCCTCGTTTGCGGCGTTGGAAAGGTATTAAGGAGCTCTATATTGCTGTCCATGCACTTTTTCTGTATCTATCCTAGGTTTATCAGTTAATCCAGATTTGGCCCGATGGGTTGTTTGGCGATTACTTGGATTTTTTGGCAGTTGGGAGAGTGCATCTTGCATCTTTGCACTTCGTTTTCAGTAATACATCATTCAATAATTGATTTCTGCTTCATAGATTCCAAGGTTGTTCCCGTTTGGAGTTTTCAAGTGTTCCGTGGCATCAGGTCTGCTGTCACATTATTTTGATTCCGGATTGATTTCAGTTGTAGACAGAGATATCTTTCCTTGCTTGTCAGATTGCGGTTCCAGTGTTACTCTACAGAGTTCTTCCAGTGCTTCTTTGCAACATGTTATCACATTTTGTCCCACTGGGTTTTTCCTTCTCTACTCCATTCTTGCATTGTAAATGGGTACCTGATCAGGCCTCGTTGTTGGGACCCATCTTTGCTTTCATGCATCCTATTCTAGTGTTTTAGCTTCTTCCTAATTTCATCTTAAGGGGGGGTGTTAGATTAATAAGTTATTATGCTTAATTAATTACATCACATTTGATTAATTAATTAAGTCACTTATTCCTCTTTATTACTTAAGCTAAACTTAGGCACATGTATTAATTAATTATTAATTATTAAGTGTGCACACTAGGGTTTCATTTAGGGTTTCCCTTTTAGGGTTTCTTGATCTCCTTCATAAGGATTGATCACATTGTAATAATTGATTCTCTTAATGCATTTTTACTGAGAGGTTTTACAGAGCATCTTTTTGGTTCTTCATATCTTTTGCATGTGACAGGTATTCATCTTGCATGCAGGTGATCTTGGATTCTAACACATACCCCCTTATGGTAGTCCAAACATCACCTATGAACTTGAATTTATCATCCAATTTGTCAATTTTTGCCCTAATTTGTGCAGATCTTCTGGCTTTAGGCCCTGAACCAGGTAGTTGATCAATAAGGTCTTGGTTTAGTCTTCGTTCAATGCCCTCATGTTCTGCATCAACCTTTTGTTTCTTTCCTTTCGGCTGACTACTCTCACCCAATTTTCTACCCTTAGCCCTTCCAAAACCAGAAGTCTCCATTCTTTAAGCCCACAGAAATTAGAATTGGAAAGCTTAAAATGCAACAACTTATAGTACCCTACTCGAGCTGTTCAGGCTGAAAAATGTCCTAGTTCTCTATTTTGCGCTGATGATTCTTCTGTAATCAATTCAACACTGATGCATTGATTTAATATTCACTATTATATCTCGTCGCACCATTAATGAAGCATGAAAAAAACTCATTTGAAGCTAGCATTGTCGCATTAGACATCCTATCGGTGAGAGATTTTCAAATCTGGGGCAAAGTCCTTTTTTGAACGTTTATTAATTCCTTTCGCCAAGACATTCTGTAGTCATACTGACACTTGGAATGGCTATCACTTATGTTATTTATGTTTTTGTGAAAATTTTGAGTTGGGGAGATGTCTCATAGATTTCATTGTGTCTTACCAATATGCCTTCTTCAATGTATTCTCCAGTTGCTAAGACATTCTACCCCTTTCATCGATGAAATAAGTCTTACCGATGAAGCCATTCATCGGCAAGACAATGAACCTTCGAAGAGACTCATACCGATGCCAAATGTTATACTGAACCCATTGCATAACATTTTATTCGCTGAGACATACCCCGATATATTCTATCGGTGAAACACCTTAATTTCATTGAAACTTATGCCGAGGACCACCACTCCTGCCGATGCATTCTTTTATTGATGAGGGTGCAACCTAAGACACAGAAAATAACCCACAAACAAGAGAATAATTTTATTATTCAGAAAATGGAGCTTCTTACATGCAGAGGATCTCAAATCCCCAAGTTCTACAACACATGCAAGCTACAGAAAGCTACAGAATAACCATTTCACAATATGTGAGCTTGTCCCCAAAAAGTTACCCCAAAAATACTAGAAACCCACCCATAAATAGAGCTCCTCTTTAGTTTGGAGCCAAAACAACATTAAAAATTGAGTTTAGGCAGTTTGGCGCTTAAAATTACAACTTGAAGTTCAAATTTCAAAAGAACATTTGCAATTGTATCTTCTAGAAGTGTGCCAACTTCCCGGGGCCATAACTTTTGATCCGGAGCTCTGATTCACGAACCGTTGGAAAGGTCTTGAAGTCAAGAACACGCTCAAAATTGGCCACGCCAATTTTGACAAGTTTCAAGGCCATTCTGGAAGCTCTAAGTGCCTCAAATCCAACTCAAAAGATTTTCAAGTGCAAATCTGGGGAACTAAAACTGCAATATCTTTCAACCCAATGATAGAAAATAAAAACCATAAATTGGGAATTTAATTATGACAAAAAGGGTATCAAAAAATGTAAAAACATCTAAAAAATGATAAACTTGAAATTTAACTATTTTTGGGTGATGCAAGATTGCCCTTACACCACTGGATGCTCCTGCATCAGACACCCAGGGTAATTTGAGAAGTGACCCGTCACATCTCGATGGTTGAGGAAAACCCAACTAGTCAACCGCTGCCTTAGATAGACAAGATGAATCTTCCATAGGCCTTCCTCTCCATTTCACCATATATTCTTCGTACTGCCTATTTCTGGTACTCCTTCCCACACGACTATCCAAGATTTCCTCAATCTCATCCTTTTCTGAAGTAGATGCTGGAATCCCACACTATTCCATCGTTGGTACTTCCTCTGCACCACCTTCATGATACTCTGTCAAATTTGAAATGTTGAACAAAGGAGAAATGTTGAATCCATCTGGAAACTC